>SSSI01010342.1:0-29097 GCA_004796505.1 Oryzaephilus surinamensis
CGTGGCTGAATACCCTTCACCGTATCTAATTGCCTCTATCCACCCCTATATTCCCGTTCTTTCCTTATAAATTATAGAAAGCAACTATTTGTTTTTAATAATACGAATTGTTACTATTTGGGTTCATTTTTTTGATGAATAAAAATGTAATAATATAACGCTCATCAGTCTCTCTGTCTGTCTAGTGTGGGTGATTAATTGATGTTGTAAATCATGCTCGTATTTCCTGTAAACAAATGCATCAGTCTAATGGTGTACAATGATTTAGGCCCAAATCGCATATTTTAATGGATATATTCGATATTTTTATTATCAACATTTTTTTAAAAGCTAATCTCTGCCAATTTCTGGTTGTGACGTTTTAGCTTATCAATTAATGATTCATTTTTATATGTTTTGATTAAAAATAGAAGATAACATTCTTTTTAATACCTTTTAGGGATTGCAATATTTACATCAAAGTTTAAGTAAACATTATAAATTTTGCAGTTTTATTTTCCAGATTTTCTCATATTAAAATAAATAGATAAATATTTTTTTCAAGTTTTGTAAACTGTTAAATATTCGCACGTAATTTGTTTGTAATGAGTATAGACTATGTAAAATTGTAAATCAAATTCAAGCCATTTTCATTCATAAGGCAAACATTGTTATCTCACATTTTGAAAATTTCTACACAAGCGTAATAAGCTGTAATAAGTTTATTTATAGGTCACTAGTTTTGCTTGTTGATTAATTAATAATTTGCCAGTGTGTTCGTTTAATTACTGATTAGCATTAAACTTTGTATATGCAACAATACATTGTTAAAAAGTATTAAACCACAACCACAACATTATATAAACTAAAGTACTTAATTATAATTAAAATAAATAACAATTTCCACTAAAATTTTTCGACGAATTTTTCTATAATTATATAATATTATGACTTCGTTCGTTAATTTTGATGTGGACATTGGCTTGCCAATTAATTTGTTAAGTGCCATTTAATATTGGAATATGTCCATAATTGGTTAAATGTAACCTTTCTTCATTTCGAGCATCAGTGATTTGTTAAATTGACAATGTTATTAGCAAACGGACAAATCAATTTCATGGCTCTCACATTTTACTCAATTTTTACCATTACACATACCTCACCCAATATATATTACATTTTTTTGTTCATATACAGCCCGCCTTCATTCTGTATTTGAAACGTACATAATTAAAATTTCCCTCTACATATTATAGTCACTTTTCCAACATCAACTTTCCACGTTTATTAAATTCGTAACATAAAAGTTGTGCTGAAAATTAACTTTCCTTTGTAACATGTTACATGTTTAACTAGGAAATGGATTTTTTTAGCTGGCAGCAAATTTGTAACATGTGTTAAAAGAACCAAAGTCCATATCCTATCAGAATGCAATTGGTTTATAACAACCCTTTTATATACGTATCGAATCTCTTTACAATATCGGATGCATGCAATGGCATTTTTCAACGCACATGAAATTTCCACCCCTATACAATCATTCCGGGACTATGATATCTCGTTTTTTGCACACGTTGGCATTGGAACCAGCGACTTGCATCGCTCCAGGGGGTCGAAAACAAATACACGTATACAGGGTGGTTCACCACGTCGATGCTGGAAAAAGTTCTTCAGGGATTTTGGGACGATTTTTTAAAATTGTCAACCCATTGGACGGTTTCCAATGTTTTGGTAGATAAATCTTCCCAGTGATGGGGTGTTTGATGTTTTCGATTTGGGTTTGGAAAAGAGCGTCCTGGGGAACCACCCCGTATGCACTCTGGGGAGTGCAAGTGCATTGGGACACACATGACTATATGTTATCACGACGACTAGTAGTTCCCCCAACATTTGGGGATGCCCACTTTAATAAGCAAATACACCAACGGCATTTAATGAACGCACTTATCCTGGGGGGTACGCAGAATATCAGTGCGAATGCAATAGTATTCCAACTGCATGGAATATTTTTTTTCTGGCCTTGTTAAATCTTGATATATACATCAATTATTCGGCATAAGAATGTGCGTCTTCTTGGTGAGTTGTTAAAATTTATAACACAACTTGATGCACATTCTTTTATACTGTAATTTTATTTCTTTTCCGCTTACATTTTTTCTTTTATTGGACTATTAATTAGTGCAATTTTATGGTCCAGGTTTCCGTATTTGGATGATTTTATAATGACCTCAAAATTGCAAGGACGTCTTATTTGAACAACAATGCAGATTGTAGAACGTGCGAATATGAAAGCGATTCGAATTATTTTAATAAGCAAGTCAATTTAATAATTAATTGACTATAATAACTAGTTTTAATTGAAATTATTATTATGTACAGGCAATGAGTAATTATTAAGACGTTGTACTTGAATATGGCGTTTTTGAAAGCATGTAAATGTTTATATGCGAAAGTTAAACAAATTATTCTAGGAATATGAAAAAATAAGGGTTCACGACAACCCTTAAGGCCCCGGAGGGATTCGAACCCTCGATCTCCTGTTTACTAGACAGGCGCTTTAACCAACTAAGCCACGGCGCCGTGTCACCTTTGTTAAAAGATAAAGCCCAACAGCAACAATTCATCATAATATTTGTTTAAATAATTAACAACATTGTTTTTTTTATTTTAATTATATTTAATAATAATTGTTAAACCTATGTACTTAATATCTAAAGGATTACTTATAAAATTTCCAAAAAAGTTAAAGCTTTAGTCGTTTTGTTGGTTGACTAAAGTTAAAAGCATAAAACGATTTGAAAGCTCCATTTATTTTATAATCTTTTGAAGTTTTTATTACCTACTTTATTGATTTCAAACCAGAATTGATTAGATTCGAAATATCATGACGCGATAAGAAAAAAATAAATATTTTATGGAATTACTAAATAAAATTCTAAATTGAAGTAATAAATATTGAAATAAAAAGGCTTAAAGCTCGAAAATACCTTTATTGTAATTAGCTTTTAAGACATTTATATTCAAACAAGAATAATAGACAGAAACTGTTTATTATTTAATAACAATTATAAATTAACATAATAAATTATTTTCATAAACTATTATTATAAAAATAGAATGCTTACATGTATTTTACTTGAATCTGAGAACTTAAGATGCTGTAATTACGAGTATTTATAGAAGAAATTAGATTTAAATTATTATTATGAAGAATAATTAACAATTAACACGTTATTATTCTAATGAATTAATTAAAGTTTGTTTTTTTTTCTGTATAAATAAATTAATACCGTATAAAAACTTCAATATGTAAATTAAAAAAGTATTTGCAAAATAATTTTCTTTGCAATAAGTTTTAATATAATAGACAAGGGCATATTTACATAATTCGTCAAGAATTGATTTTAATCTTCGAGATTTCCGTAAAAACCGGAAAATTAATGTGCGTCAAAGTGTTTAGAACAATATATATAGTGTGTAGGAGACACCCAGCTTATCTATTACTAATACAATAAGTTGCATAATTGTAAATATTGATACCTTGAGACGGAAATTTAGCATTCCTTGTCGATCAGAAATAAATTATTCCAGTATTTTCTAATGCAATGTATAAGGTAACTGGAAGATTGTGACGTAAGCCAAATAAGTCCCTTCTGAATTAGAAATTTAATGTATACCTGCAAAAAGTAGGTGCCTCATGCCTGTTTTTAATAAAAGATTTACTCTCAGTCTTAACTTCTGAAATCATCAAATCACCAATTATATTCTCAAAAAAGACTAAAATATAGGTGACTATGGGTGACCACAATATTTTTTATTAAATAACATGCAGACGAAAACAAATTTCCTTGACCATCACAAGGTAATTCCTATATTAAAAATTCCAGACCAACCAAATAGTAATCTAGTATTGTAATTTAGTCTTGTCAGAAGTAAACAAAACAATTATAAGTATCTGATATAAAATTTAATTTCAAAAATAATTAGTACGATATACACTATTTACAGTTAACTAAACCAACCACGAATTATTTATGATTCATTGAGGCAACAAAAATCGTACAATGAACTGCATCTTATATAATAGAATTCATTTAATTAGCATCACTTTGCAGTGATACTTATTTGTAAACATTAAATTTATTAAGTAATAAATAGATAAATTTCGACATTTATTTGGCTGCTGGCTATTTTCACCTTATATGGTACTGATTTTTGGGAATTCCTCGTATCTTTCTCCCACATCATTATTTATCCCTACTATTTTTTATGTCCGCGTTTGTAGGTTTCTATCAGATGAATGGGTATTTATCGTAAATTTAAAATTAGTCACTCACTCAAATATAACAAACATATATATATATTTTAATACACGTCAAAAGAAAATTTAGTTAGCTAATTTATTTCAAGTCGACCGCCTATCGCTGAACAATAACGAGTTGTTTAATTATTTTATTTTGTTGCGAAACATGATTTGAGTGTGCAGGTAAAAGTGATTAAAACACGGCAAAAATGACTACTTTTCATAAAATAGTTTATTTACTGTTGGTTTTAAGTGTTTGTGTATTTTCCGAAGAAAATTCAACAGAAATACTGTCTGAACAGGTAAAATTCTTATTTTATTTTGTTCAGTTAGATTTCATAACAATTTTTTAAAACCTTGAAGTCAAAATCTTGAACTTATATTCAATTGTACTGTAGATACTGTAATTATTTATAGCATGTTTAGATAAACAGGTTTTTTACTGTAAATTTTGCATAAATTTGTTATGATCGTAATAAATAATATACAAATATTTTTTGTAATATTGTAATTAGAGTGTATGTAACTGTAATATTTTTATACCGTGTTATTTAACGATAAAATATGTGCTAATCGATTAGTAGATAAGGATGATAAGAGAGCATGTTAATGTTAAATAAACTACACTTTTTTATTTAATTTATTTTTAAAAAATTTGTAATTGAATTAACAATGACCTAATTTTTTTGCGCTTTTGAATAAAAGCGATATGTAAGTTATAAATTAACAAATGTTTAATAAATAGTGTAATTTTTATTATTTAATTTATTATTGTCAAACAAGATAACAGTCAGTTAAATAAAGACCAAAAAATAAAAAAAATGTAATTTATCCAACAAATATAACGCACATATTAAATTTAAGATAGATAAGTTTTATTTTGAATTTTTGACGAATTTCCACGTTTTTTTTCACAAATAAAAGTCAACAAACGAATTTGTTCCAAAACACATTAATTTAATCATTATTCCTTCAAAAAATTTGCTTGCAAACTAAAATTGCACAACTTGGACGCATATTTACGAGATGAATAAGATTCTGGTCCACACAATTTAGTTTCAATGTAATGCGTGGTGGCAGCTGAAGAGGCAGTTACCATTTAAAGATATAGTGAATACTCACATTTTAGTCAATATAGAAAAAAACATTTCATTATTTTAATTTTTAACGAATATTTAATGGTTTTTACAAAATCCTAAATTTCCAGTTTTTATTTTCAGTAACAATTTGGATTACCTCTAAAATGTTTGTGTTTTAACAGTCATTAAAAAAAGCAGTATTGCTATAAATAAAACATTGAATAAAAATATAAATACTTTCATTCACCGAAAGAGAAACAATTTCGTGAATTATTCTATGGGTGCTTATTATACTATATAAATAAAGTAAAAACCCATATGAATCAGGGACTATTTTTGCAACAAATTATAACTAAATTGTAATTGAGCCAATTTACATAAATGATTCTTGACCCACATTATATAGGCTTTAACCAGAATAATTGGCAATAGAATTTCAAACTAAATACTTATCTAACAAAATTAATTTCTATTTATAGTATAACTGCGTTAAAATTTAGAGCTTGTTTTCTTTATTATTTAACACTTGCATCCAACATGGTTCATTTCTACGAATAATTATAATATTGAAACTTGACTCATCTGAATAATAAACATTAATGAATGTCAAGTAGAATTTGGCGCCGTTGTTAAATTAAACAATAATTGCTAAAATGCAATCACTTCCTTAATTACTATCAATCGATATCGAAAGCACCTTTTTTTGTCATACGAAAAAAATTTGATCAAATTGGTGACAAATTCTATAAACAGTTTCATCACCAAACACCAGTAACCAGATAAGATTGTACTATTTTTATACAATAATACGTAACTGATAACAAATTGTGTAAATAGATATTAATGTATTAACACTTTTTTTAAATTTAACTTTCCAGCAATCCGATGTCCAACAGGAATGGCAAAAATATTTTGCCCAACAAACCGTTTCTGGTTTGGATAATGTTATCCTTACTGGTCCAATACTTTCATTGGACACAAAAACCCTTTTCATCCCTAATGTTAGATACGATGGCACCAACAGTACAGGATTAAATTTTTACATTGTACCTAAAACGCTCGAAGAAAAAATCACAATTGCCAACGAAAATAATGAAACGAATAAATTTCACGCATATTACAACGATAATATTTATTTAAAACTTCCAAATGAATGGCAAACTGATAATGTTAAAGAATTCGGCGTTTGGTATGAAAATGAGAACAAAGTATTGGCAAAAGTTAGCATGAATACAACGAGTTTTGGTTTAAAAGAAGCTGATGGATTCGATAAAACCACTGTTAGTGATTAATTTTATTAATAAACAATAAAAATATTAAAATAGTTGAATGACTCTAATTGTAGCAAGATGGAAAATTGATTCTTCGTGTACCGAAATGTTGTCGATTCGATGAACAAATCGTGCCAGGTGGATGTTTAGAGGGCGCATCTACATTTCAGCCCCAATTTCAGGTTTTGACAAGCAATGCCACCCATTTAGATGACAATCCCAACAATACTGCACCCTACATCTTCGTGCCATACATTTCTTACCCTTCGTGCAGCAAAAAGTAATAAATAAACAATTTAGGTGTGTCTTTATTAAATGTTTTCAATATATATAGGGTGCCTTTTGACGTTACTGAAGATGTTAAATTTTTAATCAACACGTCCGTCGTCATTCGAACAGAAGAATTAATTGGAGTTTTACAGCACGACAGACAGTGTTTAGACTCCCTTAATAATGAAAATTTTCTTTTTGTTTGCTATGACCAAACCACCACCGCTGAAATGCCGTCATGGATTTTTGTAACATGTAATTTTTACCGACTTTATTGTTTCTTTTAAATAATAATTCGTCAATTTTCAGTAACTAGTATTTCTACTGTTTGTTTCGCATTTACCGCCATTTGGTACTGGTTTGTTCTTCAAGTTAAAGATATACACAAGCAATGTTTTGTATTTTATTCAGTGTTCATGTGTTTGACATTTTTATTTTTAATTATCTTTCAATTTACCAGTTCTGGATGTAATATTCTAGGAGGATTTTTTATTTTCTTCCTCATGGAAGCGTATTTGTGGCTTTTAGTCATATGTATTGATCTTAAATACATAGTGTGGTAAGTTGAGGAATGTCTAGTCTGAAAGACGTGATTAATTATTTATTTGTAGCACTTTTAATGAAAGAAATGTATCACTTAAACGAATTTCAACGTATTTTTTGGGTACTACAGTACTTGCAGCTCTTATTACAATTATTTCAGTGTACGATGGTACTGCTGATGTACCATACTCTTTTATAAAATTGGATGGTGACACTTGCAATTTTGGTAGTAAAAATTTTATTCATTAGTATAGATTAAGTTAAATTAAAACGTATATTTTCAGATTCGAATATTTACCTATTCTTCATTCCATTAGCTTTAATTATTTTATCATGTTTTGTATTATTGATTTTGATTCGTTACGATATTTACAGTAATGATAAAAATAATTCCGTAAATTATTTTTGGATAAAATCACAAAGCAACTTCAAATTTATGTAAGTATTAAAACGCTTTTAATTTTATGTATGTTATTCTAACAAAATTCTCGTTTAATTTACAAAAGAAGTTATCGTTTTGTGTCGTTTAATCGTTTTGTTGCTTCTACCTGTTAATAACTAAAAATTTTTAGAAAATAATACTATTTTTTACAGGTGGAGACAAACATGCGTTATGTTTGCATTAATATTTCTTTTCACTTTACTGCATTTAGTTTCAAATATTTTTGATGAATCATTCGATGTTTTTGCATTAGATATCTTAAGTTATTTGCAAGGCTTATTTACTATGATTTCAGTATTGGTGCATGGATATTGTGAAGCTTATAATGCACAAAATAATGCAATGCATGAAACAGAAATGGCAAACTTCTTGTAACTTAATCGGGTAAATAGTTATACTTCTTTTGTAAATCAAAGTAAATATTTAATTTTTGATGTATGCTGTTAAATACTTAGTGAGATAACATTTAAAAATAACATTAACTTGTTATCAGTGTAAATAAACGTCAAGTTTCGTTTCCAGATATCGATCATATATAATATTTTGGTTAATTATGTTCCTCTGGGTATTAAGGGGTTATTTAAACGTGTTTTTGCCAACACATATGATAGATGTATTCAAAATATTGGAATCATTACAAGGTGTTATTACAATAGCCATTTTTATTGCAAGCAAACACGGTCTACAACAAACTAGGCAAGCTTTTAAAAGGAAAAAGAAGAAAAAACCTATCATTTCACACGAGGAGCTAATACAGATAACCAAATAATTTATTTTAACTTTTTATCTAATTTATTTACAAGTTTTACAACCAAAGATAGATATTAAAAAAATATATACTTATTTAGTTAGTTTTAAGTCGAATTTTTTATGATAAACATCATTTACTTATCTATTTATATTTATTTTTTATTTGATAACGATTGCAATGATGGCGTCTATTATATTTAGTTTATTTATTATTGAAATAAAAACTACAATTTATGAGTAACGTGAAAAGTTGTGTTTATTAGAATTTGGAGAAGAATTATTAACATAAATTAAAGACTGCAACATTAATAAAAATATATTATATGTATATATATATATATATATATATTAAATATATTATCAACATTTAATAAAACAAAACAAAAAAATAAACAACAATTTGCAAGTATATAGTTATGATTAGATTAAGTTTAAAGCACCAAGGCACAAACTATTTTACTACATAAACATTCCTACATGGTATATTTTTGTTAAAACGTTAATTTTGAGCATTAACAATTACTTAAACATGCAATTTTCATCATTATAAAAATATTATATGATTAAAAATATATTTATTTTGTAGCAGATTATTTTACAATAATTTGTCTTATCAAAAAAAATCAAAATATTAAAGTACATTTTGTAAAAACTGCATTAAAATATTAAATAAATAAAAAAAATAAGGAAAATTTGTTCGTAAAATTAACCCTAGAACCCGTTTTATTAAAAAATAAGCGGCATCACCTCAACATACTCTAAATATAAAACGAAATAAGCAAGTTTCAGCTGCAAGGAATAACATTTTATAATAAAAAAATACTTTTTTAATCACTATCGTGTTTAACAATTGGAAATGGATTACTTATACCCAAAACACTACTAACTTTATCATCTGTTTGACTGAAATAAACTAAACAATAGTTTCCTTTACAATGACTAGGCAATTCAGAGAAGGTAACTTCAAATCTGTTCGGTTTACCATTTCCTGATGTTACATTTTTATCACCACTGACTGGCGTTGAACATTTACTTACATATTCATATGTAACATAGTCGTCAAGCGAATCGAAATTCTCCTATAAAACGGAAATTAATCTATTCAAATTAAAGTGAAATCTTTAAAAATATACCTTGAATAGTCCAATCCAGTCTTCTTTCGTTGCTGGCACATCCATTTTAATTTTATAATACGCTTTATTCTCATCATCTTCCGTCCAACCTTTTATCGACTCAAATTCAATAACACATTCAGAGAAATCTGAAAATACCTGTGAATCGGTCCGTAAGGAAAGGCTCTGCCTTGGAATCTAATGAAAATCAGTCATTAAGTGCCAATATGTAAAAAATGTTAATTATAAATATGAATTTGTTACCAGCACAAAAAAGGATTGTTGCGAGAAAAATAAAAGCAAAAATGACATTAATGACTTTTTTACCATCTAAATGATATAAAAATGATTTTGTATTTTATTTTTTTATCATTTTTGTATCCTCTAACACTTTAATTACTCACCTTTATATCGAACTCTGCTGAAACTGGTTTATGATCACTCAGAGTATAATCGGGATACGATTTATATGACAATTGATTAGCTTTTAATGTAACATTTTCATAATTATGTTGACTAACTCTATATAAAATACGATCACACCATGCTGGTCGCCGCCTACATAAAAATACAATAAAGAAAACCCAATTGAGAGTTGTTAAATTTAATTACTTGTGATTATAATTAGATGTGCCCACTTCATACTTAAATGTTGGCGCAAATTCAGGATCTTGTTCATTCAATTCACTGAAAGCTTCACCATTTTTCATCACATATCGTAATTGGTCATGTTCAAATAACGATTTTAAATCTTTCTTTAAAACAGCACGTTCAATTTCTTCTGAAGTCTTATCAAATTCTTCACGTAAACGGAAATTTAAGTCACCCATCCAAAATACATAACTAAACACATTGATTAACAAATTATTGATTAATTAATTTATTACGTACTCGTGGAATAAAATTTTACTAGTTTCCTCAACATGAAACTCTTGATCCTTAATAATACTGTTGTAATCGTCAACGCGATCTTTCAACTGGTTATCATGAGCACTTAAGTGTGAATTTACAAAACAAATTGAACAACCGTAGATACTTAATCGAATACTAACAGCACCTTTGTTTCCCTGCAAGTTTTTATACACAATGTAATAATTAGTTTATGTAAGACGCAAATTTGTTGTGAAGGTTGTTAAATATACTTGCCCACATTCCACCTAGTCCCGTTCTAGTATACTCCGATTCAATTTCTCTTATATTCAGCAAATGCTTCCGTAATGAAAAAACAATAGTTAAAAGTCCCTGCAACCGAATTGACTTTAATTTAATGTATCCCTTATTTCTAAGGATTGTGCGGCATTCATAGGTCCATGGATCATCGAACAAGGTGTCCATTAGCATGTTTTGTGGTTGAGCTTTGACTTCCTGAAAACTGAGCACATAAAAATCGGGCAGCTTTTCCTGTTTTCCATCAGACGTAACTGAGAGTAAATTGTTCAAGGGTTGGTCCGGCGAGCTTGTGCCCACATTATAAGTTGCTACGTATATTCTAGAAGATTATATATAAAATTTCTCTTTTATCACAACTTTCACCTGTTCTCTTACCTTAGATTTTCCATGATTTTAGGTTAAATTTACAGCTTTATTGGGGTACACAAATAATTAATTAGAAACATAAAATTTATACAAAACCGGTATTGATTTTAAATGTAGAAACAATAAAAGACCTTGTTTCATAATTTCATTGTCGAAATTATCGTTTGACGTAAAATTTATTGAATATCTATTTTTTTATTACTTTTATTTAGATTTTATGTCATTGTACAACTAGTGAGCTCTCTTGAAAAGTTTTAAAACTTTACAAAAGTTGGTTGTCTATGTTTAGTTGTTGGAATATAATTTAAAATATTGGACCACAAGTAATTTTCAAATTATCTTTATTGAAAACAGTTTATTTTTTGCCGGCAATACCATTTATAAAATTATTATTAAAAGATAGATTAATAGGATCAACTAATCCATTATTTGATGTACGAGTATATAACCCTGAATATGATGTGCTTTCAAAACTTGTATAGGGTGAATAAGGATTTTCTTGTTCTATATTATGTTCTCGAACAGCTGCATCTAAAAAATTATAAAGTTTAATAACAAATATCAATATATTTATATTGAAATAATTACTTTGTAAATCTAAGCAATACACTTTAACTTCCAAAAATTTCTTATCGATGCTAGTTTTTACGTGTTTCTTACAAGAAACTGAACTTTCAGGACACTCAATATTGAAGCATTGCTTTTGAGCTTGAAAACAACAATTTTATTCAAATTACTATTAATATATGTTTTTTGTTACCTGTAGTATGTAATATAATGTTGGAAATTGTAAATAAAAGAAGAAACATTTTAATAAAGTCCATTTTTATTTGTTTTAATACGTTGCGCTCTTTCTGGTATACTAATAAAAATTACAAAGATATAATTATTATTGTATATGTATAAAAAGCAACCCTCTTGATAACCTCTATGTTTATATACATTATTTAATGAATTAAATTCCTTGAAATATTTATTAAACTCATATCTGTTTATTTAATTAATAAATGACTATAAGCATTATAGAAATAAAAACGAATTAATATGTCACATTGGTTTCCCTTATTTATCTTTACGGTTTATCCTAATTGATTTTAATTCATTGTAGGTTCTTAGAACGTTTCCTATTAAAAATCATTTTTTACAATTACAGCAACGAAATGAATTAATCATAATTACCATTATCGTCCAAACAACTGATATGCACTTCCAAATTTGTTCTGTTTAGAATATTTGCATATCGCTGACAAGCTACGGTTTTTTCAGGACATGGACGACCAACACAGTAAAATATATTTGCTGAAATAATTTTATCCTTTAATTTTCACATAAATATATATATGTACATATAAACATATATATGTATATATGTACGTATTTTATGGCTTACCATAAATTTTGCAAAACAGTAAGAGTAAGAAAAATAACTTAATTTTAATGTAAACCATTTTAATTGTAAGAGAGTATAAAGTTTAATTAATAAAAATTTTAATAAGTATATTGATTTGACCTAGAAATTTTAATTTTGATATGAAATAAAAATATCAACAAACAGTTACAAAACAAGTACTTACTTACTCACTCTTAATTATTTTCGTTAGATAAATTTTTTGTAAAATTTGCAAGAAAATTTACTTTTACAATTAAATTTGTAATTGAAAAACAAATATATTTATGAATTTATTTGCGTAGCAAGATAACCTTATAGATATTTTCTCGTAATACATAAAAACAAGGATATACATATTTGCAATAAAAATTTATTAGAACATTAAAAAAATTACATATACAAAATTATAATACTTATTTCGACAATAAATCCTCCACTTCAGATTTTGGATCATAATTTTTTTCTTTCGTAGCAACTGTTATTACTGTTTGTGGTGTACTTGAAGATTCACCTTCTTGATTATCTAAATGAATTACAGCAGCAAAAGAATATCCTTCGAAATTTACACCATCACCAAATGGATTGTCAGTTGTAGTGGTAAAATTTTTCAAATATTTACCATCACCATCCAAGCAATTAATTTTACTTATCAAATTCTTTCCATCACTTGAGATTTTCGTCACTTTTTGACAAGCTATCGTACCAGATGGACATTTTTGCTTATAACAATACGGAATTTCATCTGAAATAACAAAAACAATTCAAATTTAACACTTAGTCTGATGACATATTCTAATTTACCAGAGTCCTGTGGTGTTGGTTTTCCATAAATCAAGTAAACTGTGGAAAAGATCAACAAAATGGAAAATTTCGTTGCCATTTTGCCAAATGACTTAATTCTCTTGCAAAATTCGTGCAAACAGTTTTACTGACAAGAAAACACTAATTTATGCTAGTCCGTAGTTACGATAAATAAACAAATTAAACAAACCGATAAGTTTTAACAGAATGACTAGGTATTATGGAAAAAATGTAGATAAACAGTCTAGAATTTTCATTTAACGAATAAAATAACATAATGAAAACAACAGCTTGTGTATTCGGATATAGGATGAATTAACACTTGCCTATCCTGTATAATAATATTAATTAATAAGAAAACGTGACCAAGTTCAAGGTTGGTGGTATTAAAATAAATCCTCCGTACCGGGAACTAATGAAGAAAACAAATTAATAAACAAATACAATACACAGTGAATTATTATCTAAGTTATATTAATAATAGAGAAAAATATATATGATACGAGCAAGAATTTATTATACATATAACTAATAAATAATGGGATTTTAATATGAAGAAATGAATTTTCTACACTATATAATACCAAGAAGAAAAATGGAGTGTATAAAAGTACGTGATGTTCCTATTATATGTCGCATTTTCTCAATAAAAACTAGTTTAATTGAACAGTCTCTGCTATTTTACAGCCACTTCTATTATCATAAAATACAGTAAATGCTTTTTGTAAAATACATTCACGTCTTAGGAAATTGCACCAGTATGGAACTGTGTGACACAGTCTCTCAAGTAGGCGGAAATTAGAAATGTGCACAATTTCAATACATACTTTAATTATTATCTGGTCGTCTTATAACTGTTTCTCTAATTATTAATTAATTAATCGATTTTATGGTGTGTATACTTCGAATTCAATATTGCACAACTTGTTTTCTTATCTATATGTATATATTAGGTAGACATTATGACTCAGGCTATAATTTATGAACACTGTTTATATATTCTCTTTAATTAACTAATTAGTATTACAGTGAAAAATATGCCATTTTGGTATTTAACTAGAAAAAATCTGTCAATTGCTACAGAAATTCATCAGTTCCACATGGAATTTACAAGCAATTTGAATAAATATAACCTTCACAATAGATTTTGTCAATTGCTTGTGACGTCACAAGAGCCATTTGTCATTTCAAGATAGGATAAACAAGCGACGACCGTTCTAAACAATCCGTGACTAAGTAACTTCCCACAATATGATTCTTTTAAAAAATTATCCAAATTTTCTCAATTTAAAATCAAAATTGAAGGAAATAATTCGCGTTTATTAGTTTCCACGAATATTTTACAACATTTAAAATACAAAAAGTGAGGTAGCTGGCACGAGTGACACGATTTGGCTACCACAATTATACGCCTATGAACATAAATAAGTACCTATACTTACATGTTAAATAAACATGAATGTACTTATATATGTTTATACGTGCTTAAAGCGTTGCACATTGACTGTCCGATCATATTTTTTATATAAAAATTTGTCTTATATGCATCCACACGTCTATGTAGTATGTTCATTTACCATGAAAGGAAATTAGAGGAACTTTGTAATTCCAGTCACGTTTATTAATGTTTATTTTTATTTATTTTGTATGTGCGTGCATACAAAACGTATAGTATTATGAACTGGGGTGTGTGAGGAAATACAAGTAAAAATTCTCAAAGTTTGCATCAATTTAAATGATGTGCCCGATCAAGTTGTGGTTTGAGAAATGCTTTCATTACAATTCAGACATTCACCTTGAGGTGTGAGGTCCTCGAACCATCACTGAATATCGCCAACAAGTACCAGAAATTTGTATCTTATTCGTTACAACAATAATTATACAATTGAAATGCAATGATTTGGCAAAATAAATATAATACACCAATTCAATTGTATGTAATAAGTGCTATTTCAAGTCGAAAAATTGATATACGTATAAGTGGAAAATTATTCACACCTATTAAAAATACATTACCTACAATATATCTATATAAAATTTTTCAGATATCTCAAAAACTACATATATATAATATATATCTTCCCACATATGCAGTATATGCACAACTTTATCTTTATATACGTTTAAATAAATTTTTAATTAATTTGCCCACACCTCACATATCAAACCATCAATTCCTTCACGTTCCATTATGTATACATATATCTACAGTATTAAAAACGTTTATGCCAGCTGCATTTCCATTTCGAAAATAAAATTGAAAAAAAAATATATACAACGAAGGAAAGAATTTTTTCTAGTGTAAAGTAATTTGTTTCGAAAGCACGAAAATAATATATGTATCTCTTATACACATTTTCTAATTATATGAAATATGGGCATTTTTATCTTACTTCTCCTTGAAGCCCATCATCATCATCACACACATGCATTCAAACGAAAACGAAACATATATACATATATGTATAATATTACTTAGAGACAAGCACACACACATATACACTTACACAGTTTATAATACATAAATAAATATTAAAATCGTTTCGTTCGGTGTGAAAGATGAGAGATTCCAAACAGCATTTACTGAAATTGGTACGGTGTTAAATATATAACATATTTGAAGGAAGATTTTATGCTCATTCTGTATTTTATACGATAGATATACATGTCTGATTACAATTTTATTCCATACCTAAACCATACAGATGATAGAAGAGAAAGTGCTATATGTGCAACATGTAATTTAACAGATATAATATATGTTTAACTGTTTATACGTATAATAAATTTATATGTTAAGTACACTGTCCACTTTCTTTATAGATTATAAAAATTTTCTATAAATTGGGTCATTAACAGCAATATAGGGATTTTCGATTATATCGTTTTCGTTCAGTTCTTTGAAATCAATTCAAACCGCTATATTTTGAGTTTGAAACCGGCGCATTCACCAAAATTATAACTATAGAAAAATAAATGCAATAAAGCTCGCACAGATCGTATCACTTTCACAAAAGAATTCATCCTTTTTATATCTGATTACAAGTTAGGTATGGTTTGAAGTGCGTTTGAGTTGTTTTATATCGTAATTTTTATTTTCGGAATAAATTGTCGATAAAGGAACCAAAACGACAACGACGACACATTTGACAGAACAAAAGGGGATATGTCTTTGATAAAAAAGGAAATGTAGGCCACAAGGTTGGTTGTTCGTGTTTTTGCTAACATCAAACATGTGTGCAATGTATACATAAAAAAGTATAAAAATAAAGCCAATGGGTTTGTTGTATATATATGCGTTTAGTATGTGCATAAGCAATGGGTGAATTTTACATAAAACAGTCTCATGTCGAACACAATACCAAGGATAACCCGTACTGGGGAAATAATTTACTGTCAGACATCGAATTATAATTGATGAGATGATAAAGTCGGGAATCGATGCATTATAGCCATCGTTTATGTGTGCCTAGTCGCATAAATTTTATTCGTTTAGATATACCCCTGATGGCATCAGCAGTAGGAGGGCCTTGAATACGCCACCACTTTACCCCGCATGAATTCTATTAAACTATTTTCAATTTTTTGATTTGTCTTTTTTTTCCCTGCGAAGAGCTTTTGTATATACATATATAAATATATATGTGAGCGCAAATATATAACCTTGAATAATTATTTTCCCAGGGGAACGCGGCCATCATATACCCACTATATATATAGTTACAAGTGTTGTCTTTTACTTGTGCACATAATCTTGTACGCCCCATGATTATAGCCAAACGACTACACTTTTATCTACTAATAAAATCAGAAATATCTGAAGATAAAAGCATCGATCAGTGGTTTGATAAAAAGTTTCACTTTCTTATTATTTTTCAAACTTGAAAATAATTGTTTCAGTTTTTAATTTAAACAAATATATATTATGACAAAAGATCATACAATTTAAATGATGGTACTCGGTTGGATGTCTGGTAAAACCGTATCACATTTAATATCAAACTGTTTTTAAGTAGCGCCATAATCCTGCAGGATATTTGAAGCGGATTGCAAATTGCAATTTATATGCATTAAATTCGATATTATAGTTAATAACTGGTTCTATTTACCTTGTTGTTACACTAGAATTAATATTCCCATGTCTACCTATTTGCCCCTAATATTTTTCTTCATTAAAAATATATATGTGGATATAACATGAATGAATTATGCTAATAAATTTTCAGGCGGCTTTCCTACGTAAAAACGACGAAAGTCATTTGCATAGTACGGGTAGGTACGAGTATAATCTTGTATTTAGAATTTGATTAGAGTGAGAAAAATCGCTAATAGATTTATCACGTAAAACTCGGTATAAATTAAAGAAAATTTGAGCTTTAAAGCTTCAGTTTGGAAAAAAATATAAAAAAATGTAGTTGTAAAAACTGATTGCTAGTTACCTATAGTAAAAATATACCAGGTCTTTAGTGATTATGTGCTAATTATTCTATTACAGTAAATTGCTTATGCATGTAAAGAATTTCTCCCCTAATCAGACAAATATTCCGCTAATGCACTTTTTCTCTCTCACACATATTTGCTAGCATTATAAGAGAGGGTCGATGATGGCAGTTCTCTTCGGCTAAGTCGTTCCTTTAATAATGCTGGAATTGTTTTATGGTTTGCCAATTGTTGTAAATTACGTTTACATTTTACCGACCATCTTTCATGTATGCAACGAACAATTGCATATGCAGAAGGGAAAAAACGTAAATATATATGTACGTATATATACATTCAACCACCACCATATAATACTACCATATGATTTATGTTGATGTTTTCGGTTTTTCTCGATGTGAATAAATTAACATTTACGACTACCACTTAAAATGCGTACCGTATTGTCTTTAAACTGCCGTGTGGTTTGTGGTTTTGAATTTTTTTTCTGCAACTTATAGAAATACATAATTCGTTTATGTATATATGGACTCTGTATATAAATATTATAAAATGAAGGAACACACAACAAATATCCTAAAATCAATCACTTTCAGTTTCTTAACGCAAGTCGATTATTATTATTGTCTGGTACAGTTTTTCCACCAACAAACAACAACAAACTGTTGTTGGACTGAAAATTTATGCGATTTCATTATAATGACAGTTGTATAGTAGGTGAACTCACACGGTGCTTTAAGGTAGAAAGAAAGACTTAAACAAATACAAGCAAAAAAAGACGTTCATTACAAACCAGCTAACATTTGTTATTTGATACCAACTGCGTTGTTGATTAACTCAACAACCACACTTACCTTGTGCTGCTGATTAATGTTTATAATTATATCATACTATAGTAGTCTAATATGTGTAACTTTTTAACTGAAATTATTATGCCTAGTTTTCTTAGTCATTTTCCTATTTTATATGCATTACTTTTTAACAAAAACCCATATTTCAACTAAAACATCAAAAACAAAGTTGAATTTGATTATTATTTGACCTTATAATTAAATCCTTTTTTCTAATTCAGATTTTCCTAAAAGCATCAATTTTTTAGAAAAATAAGTCGATTTTCAAGTTTTAGTCGTTGAAAAACAGCCCATTGAGATTTTGCCAAAAACACAAAACTTGAGAAAATGATTTGTTTTTAAGCCCATTTTATTTATTATTACATCATTTTTTTATGCAAACTATTCTATTTTTTATGGTCTTTTTAAAAATGTGAGCCATACGTAACAATTGAATCTGTGGTTTTTGTTAAAAAATATAGAAAATAGGAAAATGACTAAGAAAATTAGGCATAATAATTTGAGTTAAAAAATTACACATACATACATTTACATACTATATCATATATGTATAATCTACTTACTAGGTACTCGTATATGTACAATGATTTAAAATGTTTGTCGGTATTATGGTGATGAAATATTATTGAGTAATTAATTCTATTTAATTTAATTTTATTATATATCCATTTGAACTGATTTACATAAAATTATGATTAATTGGGTGTGGGTAATTGATGGGCGAATTTATTTGAATTTAAAATCAATGAATATTATGCATGTATAGTAGATTATAACAAATTGCTATTTTAATTTTACCAGCATATGGTTTTACTTGATAAAATATGAAGAAATCAAAGAAAAAAAGAACTGAATTGAAATAGATTGCGTGCATCTAATGGTTAGGATGGAAACACTTGTAATTGTGAGAGAATTTTTAAAATATTCAATTTATGAATTGATTTCGTGTCTCTCTAAAATTCCATCCACACACATATTTGAATCAATAAATAATAAACATGAAATTATAATGTGTACAGAAGAGAGAACGAATAAAAGTTGAATCAATTTTAATAATCGTATTATGTACATCTCTTGCCAAATGGACAAAACGTATTATTATCATTTTATTGACCACGCACTCAGCCAAACATACTTTTATACAAAAACACATACATACATACTATACATTGTAATTTACTATTTTATTTAAATGTCATATAAATTACTATTCTTATAAACGGTTTTGCATCACATACAATAAATAGGTACTAACACTAGCCATATTATATACTGACAATAAGAAATAATCGTAAAAAAGTGTATATGTATGTATAATGGGAAAGAAGGAGAGTGGTTTTTAATCTTTATTGATTTACAACCGTTTCATGATTATGTATACCTTGAAATAATAATAGAAAAAATGCTCAACAATAGAAAAATATTCAGTTTTGTGCCATTTTGTTTTAATATCTATACTGATGTATATCTATTTATATGCTGGAATATATAGGACGTGACAGCTTTTCTATAAGAAAAAGCTCATACACGTAACAAATTGTCTATAAATCGATATATATATATTATTTATCGTCATTTCTTACCACATTATTATATGTACTTTATAAAGTTCTTAAACATTCTTGGAATTCACTAATGGCATTATTTTGCCTGTGAGATTAGCGGAAAAATTTTTATAGCGGATATGAACAGCGTGAGTTTTGTGACAGGATACAAGCGAAATATTTTATTGACCTATTTGGAATTTTTCTTTTTTTTCAAATTATACGTAATACAAAGACATTCAATCTTGATAATCTCACAATAATTTATTTTTAATATCAAATTATATTTTCTTTTCGATTATATCGCATAGAACACAAGAAAACTATTTTATATGTTTATCTACAATATATGTATATATTGAATTTCATAGACTGAAATTAAGCAACCAAAATAATAGCCTAAAGCTTGTATAAAATTTCTTTTATCCGTGCATTTGAACAGTTCTTCCGGGTGGTCTACAATAAAATCACATTAAAATTCGATAAATGTCCGCCCATAATATAAATTCATACATATTTTCTTCATTATTTTTTTTATATTTGCTCAATGCTATCGAATATGTCGTGGATTATGAAACAAGCATAAGTCTTTTATGCGATTGGACGTGTACAATAATAAAATTTGTCAACAAGACATTCGAATAGTAAAAATTTTATAAACATTCTACACCCACAAACTGAACTCTCTGACTTTTTTCTTGAACCTTGGACGAAAAATCCGAATAAAGTTCTGAGCGGGAGTTTGTCAGGTAAGCGTTTGAGCTTTTTGGGGATTTCCGATTAAAACTGAAATTTCTAAGAAAACTACGGTTGTAATCAAAAATTTGCAAGAAATATAAAATCTTGCTTATTAAATTTTGTATCCAATAGTATAACCAATTACAGCCAAACTTCTTTATCAACTAAAATGTTCTGGGTTATAAAACTACCCCTTTTAATTTGTTTGAAGAAAAAAAGCAATTTTTGAAAGAAATGCACCATATGGCCAAGTTGCTGCAAAACACTCTGTATAACAATCGATGTGCATACAATTTGCATAGTTGTGTGTCCGAATATCTGCATATATCGGGCCTGTGGGCTCGAATTCTTCAGTTATCCCGCCACCCATCGCTGCAGCCACCCAATGAGGTCGTCGACTTTTCAAACCTGTATAATAATTTAATGCCCGTTCGCCTGATGCAACATTATATTATGAACAACATGCTTGGATATATATATATTTTAACAACATCATCATAATTTTGTATTAAAGAAAATATTGTCGATGTATTCATTTATGTTAATTAATTAAGAGTTGATCGAAAGTGTGAATAATGTTCATTTTATATATAATTTCATAATTCCCAACATTTAAATAATCTATTAGGATTTGTAAAAAATGGTCCAGTTTCTATTATGTAATCAAATGGTAATTTATTGAAATGACACTCACATTTCCATTTTTTTTCCTCTTGTTGATCTCAACCTTAATTAAATTAACTTGTTATAAAGAACCATTTATAAATCCATTTTAATTAAGTAATCATCATCTCCGTTATAACTTTCCTAATCTTCATAAATAATAAAAATTTGTTAATAATAAAAACGTGTTGATTTATGTAAAGTCATAATATTTATATATGATTTACTCGAAAAAAAACTTTTCTCGCTAATAAACACCTAATTTAATTAATTAGTTATATATTTTCTTGTACGCTCCGTAACATTTTAACATCATTAACTTGAACTAATAAAATCATTTTGAATATGCATAAAATGTAAAAAAATACCGAAAGTAGCATATAATTTGCATAGATTTGTATATATTTATTAGAAAACAATAAACTTTCACTGTAGAGATAAATAATATGTTTATTAAATTAAACTAGATATAATAATGCAATATATGTATAAAAAGATAATAAGTGCATTAAATATACATTTTATATTTTATTTTGTCTTTTACAATACTCTATAAACAAGTAGTTTTCTGATCTATATAATTATTCGTGCTATATGATTATGTTGAATTAATTAATGAAATTACAATTCATCACCACGAAGGAAAACAATTTTCTCGAGTATACAAGTATGTGATAAATTTCTTTATAACACAATATACAAAATACATTATGTACAGGTATTATATTAAAGGTATATGAATTATGTTAAATTAACATGGATTTGTTAAGAGAAATATTTCATGCAACAACCATTTATCTGATTAAAAGAAAAACAGCCACTAATTATGTAATTTTGCAATACTAACTGTGCAGTGTACTCAACTATACTATTGTTAGTACTTACTCATGTGTAGTTGTTACGATAATACTTAAAAGTAAGTATACATATACATATATGTATATAATAGTCACATTAAAAAAAATACAAAAGTATACATAACTTGGAATTGAGATAAAATGTGGGAAAATTTCGGAACGTGCCACCAAGACAAACCATATATTTTATCAATGTGTTATCAATGAGAATTAATTATTATCTTTATAAACAGGAATAAAAATTTCCAGTGCTAACGCATCTAAAATTACGTTCGTCGACTGAAATACCTGTATATGGAAGGCTGTTTAAAACATAAAAATAATGCAATGCAATTTTCTCATGATTAATATTTTAAAATTCTAATTCTAGTTTTCTTATCTTGAAAAATTTGTGGCTGTAATACACAATTAGTTATAAATCATGAAACAATAATAATTGTGGACATAAAATATAGTGGGGCAATTATATATTTTTTTTTGTACACATAAGTGTATATTGCCACATCGCTGTTATTTTAGACTTGTTCTTCGAAAATGCATCAGACTAGAAATTTATGTCGTGTCGGATGAATTTAACATGCCGTAGAGACGATGTCGATGTGGATTTTTCCCTTTTTATTATTGTTGCGTTGTGTGAGAATCTATTCTGCTGGTTTTTTGTACATAATGAAAACAAAAACTTATGTAACATATCGGTCCTGTCTTGGGGACAACGACAACCACCAAGTGGTAATTGATGTCTTTCAGTTGCGTAATGTTGAATAGCTAAGAAATTTTATTTCTACACATTTTCCACATATTTTAAATAATTTAACGATAATTTATTTTGTTTAATGTATTTTTTTTTTAAAAAACAACAAAGAATTTTGTAATAGATGATCGGAAAGTGGAAATGGCAGACATTTTTCAAATAACTTGTTTCTTATAATTATCATTAAGATTATATTCAAACTGTCACCAAATAAAATATATCGACTCGATGTGTGTACATATACATTAAAAATAAATGTATACAAGTTCGTGTTGGCATAATTATTTTATTACTTTAATTACGGGTTGTTAAATGAAAATGAAATACACTTCTTTATAAATATACACGTGCAAAGCCCGAATTCATTCACTTTGCTCTTTCATCCGTTTTTATTTTTAATAATACACTTTACACTGCATATAATTAGCAGATGTATAATATAGAGTTAGGAAAGGGTCGAGATGGTGTTGCGTGGGCCTCACCATCATCATCATCATCATCATCAACATGATGAAGAAGTGAAAGCGGTGCCGAGGGCCACACCAAAAACGCGTTCCTCGAAATCCACCAAATCCATACACAAAAATAACAATGGACAATTCATTTTAACGACTCAAAATGGGAATTAGTGGTTTTTTTATGATATTTTGTTCAAAAACAATTGTGCAAAACTTAATTCCTGAGCTTTAATTCTATGAACAATAATTTTCATTACCTAAATGAAAATTGTGTATAAAAATGGACGTTTTCAAAACGGCGCCGGTTTTAATTGTTGCAGTTGTACATAAGTGTACAAAACACAGACACACCGTATACATACACATTATATCAGTTGATTTAATGAAAGCGAATGGCCAACAAAACGTTTTAGATAAATCGTTGATCAAAGGAACGATGTTGGGACCGTATTCGAGTAGCGACCATGTATCAATGTCTCGCCAAAGTTCCAAGAATTGCCGACCCACTGCTGTTCCTGCCTACATATATCGCCAAATCGACAAAATGCAACAGAAACAAAAAGGCACTTACAAAATGAAGAATAAAAAATAAAATAAACGTAAGATTGTAATAAAACAAAGCCAATATGTGTGTGTATGCAGTGGAGGCTTTTAGCCTCCAAGTCCAAACGCGAATTTACAAAATAAACACTAAACAATAATAAAGTGTATTGTAAACTTTCAATTTACACAACAGTGAAACGTTTCTAATTAAGTTCCTGGCAGCAACACAAAGAATTTGTATTCGAGGGAGTGCATTTATTGTGTAGGTATATATATGTATATATAGTTATAATAGTGGTGCCGTTGACATTGAACCTGCTGCATTTGACAAAGGGCTATTATATAAATTATTACATGTTTTTAATGTATATGTACACATTAATATATGTGTAGTCGATTTAAGGGGGAGTTTTGCAATGGTATGTACGTGAGTGCGTGCTAAACAATAGTCCATGGTAAATTATTACTTTCTTTCTGCAAATCTTATTTACCATTTTTTTTTTCTTATTTTTTTGTTGTTATTCTTTTAAAGTTTCCTTATGGATGACGGTGTTTGCTGGTTTGCTATGCTGACCATAAAGAATGCATATATACATGTATTATTATTATATACACATGTATAGTAAAGCAATTGTCATGCTATTGTATTGCATATGCACAAAACACCCATAAAATCAATTTCATTGTAATATTATTGCAATTTTAATAATACGTTTGTTTTATAGTCAAATCAAAATACGTTTTCCTTCACAACATGTTGGTAAAACACAATGTATTTAAGTTTTCCTTTTATACAATGGCCAAATCTCAACAATTTATACAATTTTATTATATCTTGTCTGGTATTTAACTTCCTGTATGGTTAAAGTGTTACATATTATCAAACAATTCGTATCAAATACGCGAAGACAACCTACATACTCATAAATCTAATAATTTTTCTCCTTTTAAACTATATACATATATCGATATCGGAAAACCGGTAACCGTATTTACTATTATATATACCTGCTGAAACTTTGTGGAAGACAATAATAATTTGTCAGGCAAGACATTATACAGCTAGCTGCTTCTGTGTTATTTTCCAGCTTTCAACTATCGTGTATGCAACATTATTAGAGAAATCAGGAATTATGATCCAGTAGGGACCAATTTGAGTATCATGCAAACGTGAAGAAAGATGCATGTTCGGACACAATGTAATTACATTTTACAGTAAAATTTATGGATTATTACTCTTAAGTGTATATTCGAACAGAAATAATTCTCTTACGAAATATACCTACTTTTATATTGTAGGTATATCGTGTGATAAATATGTGTTGGCATAGAAATTTCATCAAGTATTTTATTATAAAAAGACATACTAGTGTTACATCTGATTAAATTTGATTATTTAACTTTTCGAAAGATATTTTTCACTTCGATTATATATACACATACATATGTGTATTATAATACGAAAAAGGGAAAGCTGATAAATATGCATATAGATATGTGGACGTGCATGGCACTATAATAACATAATAGCCAAGCCCACATAATATATTTTGACTTATTAAGATGAATGCTGCTTGTATATTATATTTCGATAACACATAACATTGAAATTTTATAATACCCAAATTGTCCAAATGCAAATCGACGATGATTTGTGATGTTCAATTATAAGAAACAAGCAGAATTCAGTGAAGCAATCAGGGGATTAACGGTTGTTGGTTTTTTTTTTTTGATAAAAAATATTATTAATTAGATAAACGAGTAATATTGCAAAACATAAGTTCTTAAATTAAAATTACTGTCTAATCAAACAAAAGTAATAACATGTAATTTAATTGGTCGCTAAATGTATATTTAAATGGAAAGCCAAGTAAAAAATACAAAAAAAATATATCAATAATTAATTAAATCAATTACTGTTTTTAATATATTTGTTTCCAACAATTTCTCCGTTTTGTTTTTTAAAATAAGCTTTCATTGTTACAATTTATTTTCTTGTATCTCAATAAACTAATCGCACGAATTCATTTAACAAATAAACAACTTTTTTTATTAACCTGTTTATTTATTAAAAAACATTTTTATAATGCAGGTAATTGTGTCACCTTTGTATAATTTTTTTAAAATTATCCATCAACCATCTGTTTAATTGAAAAATTATATCATTGCTACATTTTTCGATTAATATCAATATTAATCCAAGCATTTAAATTTTACAAACTTATTCATCCGAATATTTATAAAGATTTTATCTTTTATATTTTTGAATAAGTTTAAGTAAGTCATAGAAATTAAACTTTATAAACTTTTAGTTTGTGTCATTAAACTAGATTTAAACAGACGAAAATTTCTAAAATTGTTAAGGAGAAAATTATTTAAAAAGAAACACTTGTAATTTTCATGAAAAATGCCCAATTAAATCAGCATCTGTACCCAACTTGTAATTATACAAGGAAACAATGAAATATTAATTGTTGCATGTAATTTAGGTCTAATCGTGACAATTTCACAACAAAATTTAAAAAATGAACAATTTTAATTAAATCCCACATTAGCATATTTTATTCAACACAACCACACGTGCTTTTCTAACCCATTTCTGTTCAATTAATCATAAAATTTATAAGAATGCGGTTATAAAATAGATATTACACGATATTACTTTATAAATTTGCATGCCAAACGACAATTATTATTATTATTATCACATAAAAGTGTTACTGTACTAGTTAACATAATCTAGTTTTGACTTTTAAAGCGTAAGTAATTGAAATGGTGTTTTTTCTTTAATAAAAAATAACAAAAATTTTTAATTCATGAATAATACAATACATAATTTATTTATTTGTTGCTTAACGCAATTCTTATCTTAAAGAAATAAATTTGTAAGTACACATAGTTGTGTTAAATGAGCTTGATTTAGTCGAGGTTATTCTCTCAGAGTCTCAGATTTTCTAATTTCATTAATCCTCTTACTAAAATACATTTCTTATTATTCAACAGCACATACGAGTATATTGCAAAGAGAATTTGTGTTTGTGTGCAATTTTATACCAAAACGAAACAAAACAATGCACACATTATATGATGTGCATATTATAAGGTACACAGACACGCAAATCAAGGTTTCAATTTACATTTTATAACATGAATATGTGATTTGAAAATAAGAAATAAAACTAAATAATAAAAATCATGTCTGAACTTGTTGTCGGGCTTTGTTTATTTTATAAAGGAAAAGTCAACAAATGTTCACGACCACATATAAAGTGATTTTAAATTAATTTTATTGCAAAAAAAAGGAAAACGACAGAAAGGAACACAATTCGCACAAGTTTCGGTTTCTTTCAATAAATACTTATACCTATATGTATGTATATACCTACGAGGTCTGATCAAAAAATACGGTGAATTATTTTTTATAGCAGCAACTGCTTGCCGTACATCATTTTAAAGTACTGCACCAGATAGCTTGAATATTTGAGAACATTTTTGCTAAGTTTGAACTAATTACAACTAGTTGATCGGTTTCTAGAAGTAAAAGAGTAAGGCTCTGTTTGTTCCATTTGGCGCGATTTGGCGTATATTATGGACTATGAGCATATGAAGTTTTGTTTTAAGGTACAAAAAATTGTTGAAAGGGCCCACGAAATGTTAAAAACAGTTTATGGCGACAATGTGGTGACTCTGAAGATGGAATACAAGAAGTACGAAAGATTAAAAACCGGAAATGAGTTAGTTGAAGACGAACATCGGTCAGGGCGTCCATAGTCATTGTTTTCTTTGATTCTGAGGGCATAGTGTGGTCAGAGTTCGTTCCAAAAGGAGTAATTGTAAACTGTGACTATTATAAGGCCTTATTACAACGTTTGAGCACGGATGTTCGAAGAAAATGACCACAAAAATAGGCCAGTGGTGTTTTTTGCTTCATCATGACAACGCACCGTGTTACATTTCAATAATAAAACGCGAATATTTGGCTGAAAAAATTTTCTAGTTGTCTACATCCACTTTATTCGCCCAATTTAACACCATGCGACTTTTGGCTATTCCTTAAAATTAAAAGTGTGCTAAAAAGATAGCAATTTGAACCTATTTCAGACATTTAAAGTGCTGCGGCAGATCCGCCAAAAGCCATTCCAAAAAAAGCATTCCAGAAAGGCTTCCAATAGTGGAATCAGCTTTGGAATAAATGTATTGGATAGCCAGGGAGAGTACTTTGAAGGAGACTAAGTGATATCAGATGTAACATTAATATCTTATTTGTTAAAAAATTATTCACCGTATTTTTTGATCAGACCTTGTATGTATTGTATTAAATTATGTCTACATAACAAACCAAACGAAAATCAAATTACTATAAAAAACTGAATATACTATCATAAAATTTATTTTTGAACACTTAGTTTTCATGAAATATCTTTAAAACAAATTGCTGTACTCGGTTTTTAAAATCATATTATTTATATTTACACATTTACGATCACATTAATATTATGTTCTATTGAATCAAATGGGATTTAAAATAATATATTGTCGGGCTAGCAATTTCGTCTGTACCTGTTTTATATACATAATTATATATGTATATGTATTTTGAAGTTTTATGATGGCAGCAAAAGCCATATATAACATAAAACATTGTTAATTGTAAAGATAAATAATTAAAAGTTTTATTGTTGTGGTCCGTTAGGAGAATAATACCTACATAATAAAGTTAATTTTCAAAATAATGTACAAAGTGAATAATAAAATGGTATGTATTTAAATAATTCA
>SSSI01010343.1:0-17000 GCA_004796505.1 Oryzaephilus surinamensis
CAAGTTTAAAAAAACGTTAACGAGCTTCAATGTAATAAAATACACAAAAAATATATAATCTAATCTGTGGAAATAACATGTTCAAAACATTCGCTTTTTTATGTAAAAAAAGATTTTCAATTTTCTTGCTAAAAGAAGAAAACCATTTCCTTCCTACAATAGAGTAAATTTTTTTACTTACTTGCAGAATTCACCTATACATATATGCAATATATATTATATAAAACAGTACAAAGACATTTTTCTTATAGTTTAAATTGCGAATTTCATATTGCCCAAATGAAATTTTCGCTATAATAAAACGACGACCGAACAGCATATATTAGTTTAAATTAAATTACACATCTTACTCTCAGTAAATTAATATTTTCGAATATATGTGCAAAGTTTTGCGGTGAAACACATTCGCTATCACTGAACGGTTTTATTACCGTCAATGTTGAAATTCATTTCCGTGCACAAATTGCAAACTATTTGAATAAGATCGGGTTAATATCCCTTTGAATTTACATTAACTGCTATAAGTCAACATATTCGAATAATTTAAATAATATCAACATCAATAAATGTTCAGTTTTAACCAATTAAACATGTCACACTTAATATAGGGGGATGAAAATTGTCGTTACATTTAAGCTCCACGATATACATAGCTATATATGTATACATATATATATAATAATATTGATAAATTTATACAATACTCCTATATAACATCAAAGATGCAAATTAGGCTTTTTCGTCAGAAACGAAATACTATCCATACTAGATTAAATTCCTTTCTATTCTATTTAAGTCAATAAAATAAACATGACCGGAGAAAAGCACTATAAAACCGAAATAAAAAGGTATAAGATTTTATTTTTCCACTAAAACGCCCCCAAAACAGATTTTATACTTTCCCGACGTATATATAATAAATATATTTCATTTTAAAATGCATTGTAATAAAGTTGTATACTGAAAATATGTTGTAAATTTATTTAAGTACACAATTTTCTTGGAAAGTATTCGCATTTTCACAAAATTAAAGAAAAATGTTTTTATGTACGTACATACATGAACCGTATTGAATTGGAAAAGCTTTTCACAGAAAACTTTAACGCTATTACAAAAATGAGAAATTGTTTAAAAGTATAAGCCAAACACACTCTCGACTAATTCCAGAAAACAAAAACCAGAAGAAACACAACATTACATCTAAAAAATCTGAAATGGTTATTAAGTTTGTGTTTTGGGGCAGTTACTGCATAGCTAGCGGCAATGGGGCGGCGCCCCAAATACTACACCCTTCTAAACTATATATATTATGTACTCGTATATATACATGTTATATACAGCTCTTTCCGCACTGTGACTCGCATTCATAACTCCATGAAGCACTTTCAAGCTCACCGTCTAACAATCAATGAGAGTAATGTAGAGAGAACAGCCACCAAAGCCCCATTTACAACAAAACTGGTCCATTTCACTGTATTGTTAACAAAAAAAATTCAACCAGCTGGTGGCGGCTCTCTCATATAACAAAAGAAAATAAAAACCACCGGCACGGGAAAAGGAAAATGATACTATTGACGGTTTTTTCTTGGAAAGCGCTGTTCCTTATTAAAATATGATTTGAATTCAATGGAAAAGTCAATGCATTGTTGAAAGTGAATGCAGACAATTTGGGAACAGTTATTTGGGTTAATATCTCGGTTAATAATAGTGTGATGTTCTTTTGATTATTTGTTTATTAATAATGTTAATATTTGTTTGTTTTAATGTTAAAGTAAAAAGCACGTTCATTATATAAAAATGACAATCTAGTTCTCTTTATTGCCAACGTAACAATCTCAAAATATAGTATAAAACTAAACAAGTTTATTTGAATTTAAAAATATCGTCATTAGGACATGACAAATAGTATATTTAGTGAATGTGTGACTACTTTTTATTCAAAATAACTATTGTTGTAAATGAAAGTTTTAATAAAAATACGTTATTTTTCGCAAAAATAAACATCCTTTTAAATGGAAACAAATACACACTGACGTCAGTAGAAACAGCTGATTTATAAAATAATTCAATAAATAACGACACCATCGAATAGATAACAATTACGTACTTAAAATGTACGTTTAATGACAAATAAATCAGCAAATTTTCTTTCACAATTTCCATGCATGACGTAAACTGATATTATTTACACGCAACAATATCTATATTTTATATCTTTCCTGCGGGTATTAAAAGAAAACAATGGAACTTTTCGCAAATTTTTCATATTCTAAAACAATAGCATTTCTTTCAATTTTCAATTGAATGATTTCGTACTGTGAGATGAAAAAGTAATTAAAGACCAATATACTTGCCATATAACGTATTATATAAAAATTTTTGTTAAAAGCAAACTGAATTAAAAAATTTTTAATTGAATACCTTATAATAAAACCGTCTATTTTAGTGAAATAAAATAGAAAAAAAATGTCACAACGCTTTTAAATCAGTCTTTTTCCATCTACTAAGTATAGTACTCCTATTAAAAATAGGACCTCTATACGTATATTAAAGCGGATATAACACACAATAGAAAACATTTTATTTGCATATAGATTCACATGTATATACGAGTACATACTCGTATATTGTGCAAAATTTTTACGCTCAACAATTGCGATGAAAACTTTCTTTCAAATGTTTCCCAATGAATAATATCGTAAAATATACATCCTTTCATTCCACCAAAGGCCCTTGAATCTTTCATTTCATTTTGGTTAGGCATTGTAGACGAGTTAAGCTATTTGGTTTTTTTAATATAAATGTAAAAATGAATTCCTAACTTATATAAAAACATAAACGCAATTGAGAATCTTTGTAATGTATTATTTTCAGTACTATATAGGCGGGCTTATTAATTCTCCAAATTCAAATTAATCAGTTTAATATAACTATTTACTTATACATACACCTACGTACAACTACTAGTCGAATAACTAAGTACCATATTAAAAATTAATACGGTTTTGTTGTGTTAGAGAATTGGTATATAAATATTTAACCTACTATTATCTTCGTGCATATGCATATTATTTTTATTACACCTTGACATATTTATTAAACATATTATAGCCAAGTTCAGTAAAAGCCGGTTTGCTTGCTTAAATATTGGTTTTTCAAAAATATCACTTCATAGATAAATAAAACAAAACTGATATAATATACAAGTTTAGGTATATATTATTGATTATAACACTACCATAGCAGTGCTTATTGATATTTATAATTAGATTTGATACCTGTTGTTTACGGAAACTTTTGCCAAAAAAAAAGCAGCGAAAACTCATGCTACAAAAAGAGGGCCACCAATTTATTATATTTTTGAAGAAATCTACCGTATAATGTAAAGGTCGTTGCGCATACTAAATTTTCTTAATTACTTCTCCTGTTATTGGAACCGAATCTGAATTGGGTGGTGGTTTTATACCTACACCATTCCACTAGGGGGTTTTCTGGGATTATTGAATTCTTGTGATAATTCAAAAACTGAACGTCCTACAAGAAGTTTTTGAAAGTTTTGTATATAGACGAGTTAGTGTAGGTATGAATGTGATGCGTCCCGACGCCTATATACAACATAATAATAATGTGATGGTAAACATTTAAATAGACGCAGCTAAATCAGGAGCATGGCAAGGTGTATTCAGCAGGCCGCTTTGACAGCATCAGCATATAGGTTGTAGAGTTAACTACTACTATAGCTTAGGATCATCATCATCAGCAGCAGCAGCAGGAGGAACACGGCGGAGGCGGAATTCATCCGAGTATGTGAAGTAGGAAGGAAACAGGAGTTACTTGACTGGAGGACAGTCGGTCTCATGGTGCGCCTACCTGTCCCATAGACGAAAACCACCATAAACCGGAACATTATTTACCGCAAATGTGTCATAATATTTGTGTAAATCAATAGTCATGGCGCCTAGAAAATCAATCCTGCACATGAAATGCGCGTAGCGGCGCTTCAAATGCCAAACAGCGGAAAAAAAAACACACAGAGTGTATATATACTAACTAGTGGTATATATAGGGTATTTATTATAGAAAAGATTTTTTGAGATCATCCACTGACCTTGTATCATACGTTGGGTGGTCGATTGCTTCTGATTGTTCGAAGACATTTCAATTTGTTTTTTTATATATAGATATTCTATTACACTTTAAATTATAACATCGGATTTTTGTTAGCACAAATTCACACTCACCGTTCACAAGCTATAATTCTACTCAAGATGGAGCGACGAGCGCGACCCAGTCAAAGCTCCTTGGTGTGCGCACGTATTCCGCGTCGAATCGTTGTCTGTCTTCGGTTTGCTGCAAATTGTTATCATCATCTGTGTGAAGTGGGCCCTCTCGTCTACCACACATGGCACCATCTGTTGTGCTCGAATCCGTTCTAAGTTTGGATACTGCATGCACGGAATCACTACTCCAGCCGGCGAATCACAGATGACGAGAAACAATTCGAAAACCATCCATTTTGCTTCCGATTGTTTAAAACTTACTTAATATTATTAATGCTATAAATAAAATCAAACTAATATAAGTTAAATCAAATTTTGTACAAGTTTCAATTTGGAAACAATTTAATTTAGTCAATCATACAAAATTGTTTTACGACACATTAAAATTTATCCTAAAATATATTAACTGTATTGAGGAATTGTTGTTATTCTGCTATCATGTCAATGCTCAATTCTTCACCCATATTGCTGGGGGATGTCTCTAATTCGCCAATATCATTCGATTCACTAAAACAATCGTTGATGGCATAATCCTTTCATTTCGACAAAGATAACTTACCTATCTAAGGATGGTTCGTTGCTAAACATCTCTGTAGGTACAGTTGGAGGTGCTCTTTCTGGTACTAATTCTAGAAAACTTTGAGATTGTAGGTGTCGTTCTACTTCTTCAGGCGTCATATGACCGTCTGATAGAATATTGCTGCCTGTTGGAGGTATTTGTACAGGCTACAAACAGAATGCATTTAATGGTTTGTCATAGTTTTTGATATAATCAAATTACCACAGCTTGTGGTACGGGTTTGGGCTGACGTGGTAAAGCTGGCAAACGTTTTTTCTTAACCGTTGGTAATATTTTACCAGAATTTATATGAGAAACATTATTGTGACTGGTTCCATCAGTTTTTTTCCTACATTGTCAATATTATTTAAGTATAAATGCATTCTTCGCATAGATTAACTTACTTTTTTGCTGGCTCTACTCGGGCAGAGTCTCCATCATCTGAAGAATCCGTTTCGTCTGATTCTGAGGTAGTGTTCTCCACTTTTTCGTGCATTAAAAGTCGATCTAACAGGAAGGTTCGGTCTCTGGTTACAGCCAATAACCTTTTTTGAGCAGATCGTAATGCTTGTTGAAAAGCTTCATTCTCCTACAATAAAACAATTCAGTAAGAATTTATCAAAGCTTCATACAAAGAGCTAGCTACATATACTAGATTTTGAAATTTCCTTTTGAGCGACTTGTATTCTTTTTTGAATTTTGATTCTTCTTGAGCTCGTTCCTCTTCTTCAGCAGCAGCTGCTTCATTTGCCACCGATCTACAATACCACCCTTCTAACATTATTTATGTACTTTAATAAAATTATAAATAAATTTCAACAATTATAAGCTTCTTCGTAAACTAAGGTTAGTTCTTACATATTACATATGTGACCAACTTAACAGCTACGTAAATCACTAGTTTTGAACCAATATTTTCAGATTTATTTTTCAGTTAATCTATTTTGACTGTTTCATATTTAAATTTTAATTTAATATTAGTGTTCTTGTTCTTGTAAATTAATAGATAAAGATGAGTTTCCTCTCAGAAGTAATAGCAACCGCCGACACAATTACATTAGAAGAAATAAACAAGAAAATGCCAACAATTTTAAACGATATTGAAAATATTAAGAGTGAGGTTATTCAATTTTCAGAAAATATTTCTGAGTATATGTACACAATTCACCAGCCAACTCAAAAGTATTTAAGAAAGGCTTCGATTTGTAAGGATGGAATTGAAAAATTATTAAAAGATGCCGAAGATCTTACTAAGAAAGTCCCAAAAGCAAACACCCAATTGAATAAACAACTTACAACATTAAAGACGTATTCTTTCATGTCGGAGATTGTGAAACATTTTTGCGAAGTTAATAACAGCTTGACTAAAGTGGAAAACCTCATTAAAACAGCAGATTATGTAAATGCTATGGCTGAGATCTCCCAAGCAAACCAGATACTGAATTCTGTAGATGAGAAAGAGTTTATTGTGGCTGCTGACAAAGTTAAAACTTGTATTATCATTAAGGAAAACCTTTTGATTTACACAATTGAACAAATGTTTAAAGAAAATGTTCAAACGGAATCCGAGGAAAATGTACACAAAATAATTGTAAAAAAGGAAAATGAGGATATGTTAAAAGGCTTTCAAACCCTTTATCAATACAACCCAGTTATAAACTGCATGAGCGGACTTGTACAATTTATTTGGCTCAATATTTTCACGCCAATTATTGATCACGAAGTTACGGTAAACATTAAAGACTTAGATGAATTTTACGAATTAATTCTGCACATTAACGGATCGCATAAGCCAATGTATAACGATGTGTTTAAAAATCTTAAAATTGTCATTGATTTTGTATATAATAACTTCAATTATATATTAGCTCCAGATAATTTCACACTTTTACAATATATCGGACAAGAAATGCGCGATAATTTATCCGAATTAATCATAAAACATTGCCTGGATGGTACAATTCCATCAAATGCCTCTGAATTACAGTCATATCAAAACGTTATTGATGAAACAGAGAAATTCGAGGCTTATTTACGTGACAGTGGTTTATTTACAAATGAAACAACATCAATATTCGAGTACGCCAACAATATTGACCATTTATTTATTAATAAAAAATGTCAGGAATATATGATAACAGCCGAGGGTTTCATGAAAAAGGATTTACATGATATGACTGAAGTTGGCGTTCCGTATGATCACGAAAATCCATTTAATGATACCAATAACGAATTCAGTCAATGCTCCATATCGAAAAGTGTGCTAGATATAATAGAACTGGTTGAACAAATAATAAAACAAGCATTAAAATCATCCGATGAGGCAGCTGGCAAGTTAGTTTATACAGCACAGAATGTGTTTCAACGTTATGCTCGTTTTGTGCCTGCACATCATCAGAAATTACTTCAAACCATACCGCAACAAGTGGCTCTATTTTACAATAATTGTTATTATATGAGTTACGAGCTTAAAAATAAGTTAAATAAAGAATATTCGTCGAAATTAAACGCTATTTTACAATCGGAGTTTTCAATGTTTGCTAAAGAGGTGCTTTTACTGGAAAGTGTTGCGAAAGAGGTGTTCGACACGTATATTGAAGGACAGATTAAACAAATTAATGAAATCATGCAAGGAGCCGGTTTGGATATTGAAAGTTTCGATAAAGTCGAACCAATTACAGAGAAATGCATTCGACAATGTATGAGACAGCAAGAATTATTAAAAACTGTTTGGTGCAAGGTTTTGTCTTATTCAATTTACAATGAAACAATTGGTAAAATAATGGATGCATTTTGTACCGTAATAATAAATGTTGTTGTCAAATTTGAAGACATATCTTCAGATGGTGCCCTTCAGATGATTGATGTTTTAAAGATAATATGTAATCGTGGTCCAAAATTATTTACTGATCCTAAAGAAGTTACTTTATACGTTAAGTCTTGGTATAAATTTCAAGAATTGAATTTCGTATTAAATTCAAGTTTAATAGATATTAACAATAGATGGGCGGATGGTAAAGGGCCACTTGCATTACAATTTGAGCCAAACGAATTGAGGCAGTTGATCAGGGCTTTGTTCCAAAATACTGACCGAAGAGCGGCGTTATTAGCTAAGATTCAATGTTAATTTTAATTTATTATATGTTTTAGTATAATAAAATTGTTTTATTTTTTTTAAACAAAGACACATTTATGAAAGATACTAGCTTTATTTAGTTTAAGTATCGTTGATCCGCAAACGGGTATCACAGAATTGTATCTTACATATTTTTCTTAAATATTCCTTTATATTAAAAACACAAAATAAAAAAAGTATTTTACAACCCTTACATTAATAGTAACATTATGTATATTTATGGCACTTAATACATAAAAAGTAATGATAATTAAAAAAGGAAAACATTGCAGAACTTATACATACTTAAACATTACATTAGGGTAACTAGATTTAAAATTTAATAGCATTTCTTGACTAGCATAACATTTCGTCACGAATCTAATTAAATTAGGACAATACGCATCAGAACAGAAAATTATATTAATACTTATGATTATTTAAAATTTAGTGAAAAATGTTTTACATACGTTTTCAGTTGTAACTGACAATAATTTCTTAATAAGTAAAGGTAGGTATATTTTTTAAAACACACCGGTTAATAAATAAGAACTTTGGATATCTTTGGTACTTAAAATAAATAATTATTCGAAGCACTCAATTGAGTAATGCACGTAAGTATTTAAAATATAATTGTATATTTAAAAAAGGAATGCAACTTTCGTGCAATTTTGCTGCACAGGTACTCTACTTCTGCCTTTATAAATAATTTTCTTAAAAAATATTTTAACCAGAACATACTTCCGAGTGCTCGTCCCAAGCAGACACCTAAAAATCAAATAAATGTAAAAAATTGTTTAAAATCAATTAAATCTAAATTACTTGACAGTCTCGGCTGCAATACCACTGATTTCCACAACCAGCACATACAAATTGCGCCGGTTTTTGGTTACAACCTTGACATTGTGGCACTTCATCACCGGCATCCGAGCTATTATCACCGCATTTGCGGCCATCCACGGCTTCTGTACTTTCATCAATTACTAAACGATCCGCACTGTCTTCTGCCTCTTCATCAACCTAAAAACATAATGTTAAAAAAGTCTGCTACTAAATTTTAAACAAGAAGTACATTCGTTCGGGCTTTATTATCGTACTGAGAACTGACTGGTGTAATAGTTATTTCATTTCTTGTCTGAAACAAACCAACATTCTTTTAGTAATAAAGTTATAAAAATTCTACAAGAGTGGTATGAAAATAACTGCAATAAGTCCATACCTTATTCGTACATAAAATTTCTGTAATTGACATATTCGCTTGATTAATTCCATTACCAATACTGGCGGTTGTTGATGGGGCAACATTATTATTAATATTACGTTCAGGTGCAGTTAATAACCGAGCCAATGTTGGACTAAAGGATGCTTTACTGGACTTTGTAGGGCTCTAGAAACGAGTTTATTAAAAAAGGAAAACAGTTTTAATTGGACCGAATACTTTTGTTAAAATTCCATGTAAAAGTGAGCTATTTGGTGCAGCTGTTGTTGTAGGAACTGGATGAACTGTCACTTCCGGATACGGCGGTGGTGGTTTAATAGCATTTTGTATTAGTTCATTGCGTTCATTCTGTGATAATCGAGCGAATTGGACAAGCATATCTTTGAAAGATGTTGTGTCATGTGGTTGATTCATTAAGTCGTTATTCGAGCCATCCGGTCGATTCTACAAATCAGAAATGAATCTAATTATTTTATTCACAGATAAGATTTTATAAAAATAAAGAATGACTCACAACTCTAGCGAGTTAGAAAAAAAAGAGTGTTGTTCATAATATAAATACATATGTACGTATTTAGTATATTTTTTAATTCTACTGCAATCTAGTAAAATTTAAATTACATATTAAAAAAAAACTACTTACAGAGTTAATTGAATTCAAATACATCCCCAAATCACCGCTATCATTGCTTCTTACTTGAGATCCGCTTCCCAGCGCCATAGAAGAAAACGTAAGAATGCTATTTTTCGAATTGTCACTTTGCGACGGCCTTATTCTTCGTCCACGTCTCGGGACTGCTTCCGGATGCCTTTGTCTGTAATCGGCAATAATAGATTGAACATCCAATACAGGCCTTTGACGTCCATTCGTTTCTGGACAATTTATTTGCGGCTTTGGCAAGATGTTGCGCTGTTTACCACCTTTCATTTGGTTTCGATTCAATCTAGTCGAATTCGATAAGTTTGTCTTTAAAAGACTTTGTTGATGACTTTTTGTCGGTTCATCCAAACCATTGTTATCATTCATTGAATCACTCAACATATCGGCGTAATCGTAATTCTTTTCTGTCATCATAATAATTTGTTTTTTTCGTTGCATTCGTATTAAAAGTTCCTCTTTAATCTTCTTCAAATGTATTATATTGTTCCATTCGCGTTCCTTTTCTTTGGCCAATTCGTTCAATGTACGTATTTCATTTAAAATTTGCTCAGATTGTATTTGTATTTGATCAATATTATTACAGTCAGACAGTTCCATAAACTCATTTATGATACGATTTCGCGAAATATAGTTCTCTTGTATTTCATTTCTTAAACGTTTGCTTGGAGACTCGTCTTGTTGTTGTTGTTGTTCAATTTTCCTTTTATTCGACTGATTATCAACAGGTGAACCGACATTACTGTAACTTTCTTCAATAAATTGATTTGGTTCATTTTGATCTTCTGTTTTGATTATATCATCCGGATCCACTTCCACTTTAATTTCATTCGTCTCCGATTCCACTTTACCATCCTCATCGTCCTCATTTTCCACTTGTTTCTCACAACTGTCCAAAGTTTCATTATTGTATCCGTTTTCTGTAATAATTTCCGTTTTGCTTTCTTGTATATCATCGTTGGCGTTACGCTCTTCTGCATGGCCCGGCGATGACGGTTGTACATCGCATCCCTCCCTAACATCCTCCATTATTTGCATTTTATTCAAACTGCAACAACACAAAAAACCTATACATTCCTTATCTAAAAACGAATAAAACATTTATCAATTAAAATTCAAATAATGCAATATTTAGAACGCTAAATACATATTACATCACTAGTTAAGAATTTTGGCTGGTATTACTGGCATACAGTCTTCTATACACTATTAATTTATGTACACCCAATGGGCCTTTATTTGTTGTTTGGTTTCACCGCAGATAACAAATTTATAATCAAAGGGTTCATGTGTACAACACGTGCACATTCGTGCCGATATGGGGACGCACTGATGTTTTATGTTGTTTTTTTTTATATAATAAAAATCGTCGCGGGAGTACCAGCAACAAACTAAAGAGCGTCTCTCTTGTCGTCGTCGACGACGGCGACGAGAAGTGGGTCGCACGACGTTGCGGTCACAGACCTTCAGGCAGGCAAATGAACTGGGAGCTCCATAGATATTATATTGTAACGTGGTAGGGGACACGGGACAAGTCAAGGTCCGATATTGGGAGTTGCAAAGCACATCCAGGCACCTCCAACTAATTTGCATATAAAATTTTACAGAAAAACACGCCAGGGTTTAATTCATTCGCTTCTCGTTGTTTTTTTTTATGAATATAACTTACTCTTGTGGCAGACCGCCGGATATCTTTTCTTTTGGGTGTGTAGCCGGTACAAGTCCAACAGCAAGTAAAATAGCGATAGCACTCTCCGGTGGCTTTGTATCCTCTTTCAAGAAATCCGTTGGTAAATTCTGACAGGGTAATGCACCTTTTTTCAGTCGACATCTCGTTGGTAAACCCAACAATATATGTTGCACATCACGTTCATAACTTTCATCACTAAAATGTCGCGAACATATTCTGGCTGTTGAACAATTTAAAAATTGTTTTCCACACGCTTTCACCCAACGTGCACGAGTTTTACTATCGCCAGGAAAACGATGGTAACGTATTGGACCTCCTTTTGTCTTACGATGGGTACTATTGCACCCCACAACGGCACATTGAGGCATATCGTCTTCGTTTTATTAGTGTACAATCAATTCCAACATTAGTCTTGATGTCCTAAATCAAGTGTTATGTAAGTGGGTCAGGGTTTTCCGGAGGGGACTTACTCTTTTTTCAAATATAACATTCTTTACTGCTCTTATCGTGATTTTTCAAGTCTATATGTAAAATCGTTCTATAATAAACACAATCAATGATAAGATTTGGGGTCACTTAAACTTTTATATGTATAAAAACTCCTCATAAATTATAGTAGAAGATCAAGAGAAAAAAACAATGCTCATTTTCCTTTCTTTCGTAATATCCAGTGAAGATGGCTTAAATAGATTACGCGCTCGCTAATAAACAATGAAACAATAGAATGCAAAGAAAGCGGGTGTACAATTTAAGTTTAAATGTTAAAAAAAAGTTTTATTATTTATTTATAAGTGAATTCGTGTACGGACTTTGAGGAAATTTGTTGATAAAAACGGATACAAGGCCGCCGTTGAGTCATTAAAAAAAATCTGACTAAATAAAAATAAGATAATATTGAAGGGCAACATGCATCTTTCGATGCACTTTCACTAAATCGTTTTTAATAATTACCGTAAATAATTAATTTTTATTAATAACTGAACGTTTTTCTAGCATAAATGATGAGTGTATTACACTTCCGCTATAAAATATTATTTCCGTTTATAATACATGTGGTAACAATTCATTATAACTAATATGGATTTAGAAAAAGGGCAGCAAAGAATGTCCACGTCCCACATTCAGTATTGGATTTGAATTTTGATACCGGGTAAATAGGAGTATAATGAACACCTGTTCACCTCGGCAAAGATGCGAACCCAGAAATCACGTGGACTCTTTCTCCATATAACAAGAGAAAGAGAGACCCAACACACAAACACACTTTCAACAATCAACAACACTACAAAGAATAATGCCAATAGGTAGAAACAGCTAGGTACGAAGAGTTTTTTATTGGGATCCAAAGACCGTCTCCGTTCACCACGCACTGCCTTTGAAATTCCGGTTCGGAGAGCGTTTGGTCCAAGTGCCGCGCCCCTCCAAACTGAGCACCGATGACGTCATGGGCGTCTATCCGCCACCGCCTTGCTTCTGATCGATTTTGTGCAATTAGATATTATATATGTATACATATATATGTAATATATATAGGGTTGATATTCCCACACAATATGAAATGCATTCTTCCACCATACAATCTCTTTTTCCAATTCTACAAGTGCATTAAGTATTATTTGAATCCTGAAAACTGTTGCAAGATGGAAATGTTCGAGTATAAAGTGCATGAAATTTATCCAATATGAAAGTGTGAGCAGATTTTCCGTAATTAAGAGGGTTTGTTTGGCTGCTGACTCACACTTATTATTGTGGCAGGAGCGTATAGTTCTCCTGCTGTTGCTGCAGTCTAGGGCCACATCCACACTCATCTCGGATCAATACAAAACCACCACATTCCCAACGTGCTGTTCTGTGGATCTATGGTATGGCCCCCTTTAATGTCAGAACCCTCCATTCAATTATGTGCCACAGGCCATTTCTCCACCATCACCATTTTAGGTGTGCATGTGATGCATTTAGATCGATCTTCTCTCACTCTTTCTGCGTAGCTATGAAAATTAATTTTTCATTCAGTATTAAAAAAAATGTTGCAATTAGACTGGACTGGTAATGATAACATTAATCAGTATTATATGTATTATGTATATAATCGCAAAGTGCACAAAATTAAGACAATTCCTAGAAAGTTTAAATGTTATCTAAAATCAATATGTATATTAGTTTTTTGCTAATATGAGTAACCATTTGCTTATTTATAAATTGTATACAAATTTGTTAAGACTAGATTTCAGCTGACGCAAAACAAAAAAAGTTTCATGTACTCATATATATTTATTGTGTATGTAATTGCATTTACATTAGCGTTTATGAGAATTTCATAGAATTAGTTTATTTCCGGTTAACAATATATGTTATGTGTGGTAATCTTATTTATTATCTTAACAATTTGAATATTGTAAATGGAGATAAAAAATATGTTGCAAATACCTTTTTATTTTCAAATAAAGTGAATAAGGTAAATTGCGACGACAACAAGAATAATACAAAACAGTTTCTGTTGGAGAGTTCGAAGACCTCTTCGTTTGGAACTAAATATAAACACACGTAATTTTTGAAACGCAAATACATAATCAACTATTATAGGTAATATTTTGTCATTTTGTTATATAGAAAACTTCCTCAAGGTTCTATATGGGAGCCAATTTCCACAAAGCTAATGGCACCAAAGTTAAGATCCTTGAACCCGCGGGCGTCACAGAACTAAAGTGGCACGAGGCCAACACTGGGCACCAACAACATATTAAAATCAACTCAATTGTAAAGTAACTCGACCTCTATATGACATTTAAATACATAAATACATACACACAAACCAATATAATATGCATATACATATATATATACCAACAAATGTAAAGTTTCTGTTTTTGTTGATAAGAATTCGAGGACGAAAACATTTTATTTTTTAATATAATGACTTTGTTTATTAATTCCATAGTTCGAAAACTTCTTACCTGCTACATTTCGCATCATCAACCTCTTTTAAAAAATCCTTTTTAACACCTGTTTGTTCGTAAATCAAGTGTAATTTGGTCATAAATTCTAATTTATCAGCAAATCGTTCAAAGTCTTTCAACTTTTTTATTTTTATTTTATTGTTTTGCTCATTTTGTTGTTGCTGGTCTTTTGGACTTGGCAGATTTTTGTCAGGTACTACATTCACTTTTAATCTCTTCCGTAATGGTAAACCGAGCAATTCATGTTGTAAATCACGTTGATAACAATCAGTGCTGAAATGGTCACTACATATGCGTGTATATGGGGGTGGTACGATGCCATCAGTATAACCACTCGCCCTTACCCACTTCCTCACCAATTCCTTATCCGTGGGAAACATGTGGTAAATAACTTTATGACATTTTCTCGTCTTACTATAATAATTGCCGCAGTTTTTCACGAAGCATTGAGGCATTTTTAAATTCAGTTACTGACTAGGTAAAACGTGAACAACAAGTTTAAAAGTCATTATAAAAAGGACCTTTATAGGGTGTGGGGCATTGAATTTTAAGGGATGATTCAGCAGATGCACCCCTCACCGTATAGCATTGAAATTGCAACCCTCCTTCGATGGCAAGCTGCATTTTTATGTACCGCAATGACGTCATGACTATAAACGTACAGTTGCATCAAAAAAGTGAAAATTTTGAGTTTTTAAAGCCACATTCTAGAGTCTAGACTATTGATAAAACTTTTACCATTTACTTACCATTTAAAGCTACGCTTTGTTAAATTCCTTGCAATATACGTTGCAACTGAAACTCGAGATCTATATTTTCGCGTCACTACAATCTTCTCTTCAATATGGTCTTCTGGTTGTTCTTCTTGCGTTGGTTCGTCTTCCAACAATTCTTCTTCTCTTTGAACTAAATCAGTTTCTTCATCGTCGTCGTCGCATAAAATAAGGTCATTTTCATTTTTGAATGATATTCCATCGTTACTGGAAACGTCCAAAAGGTCCGGTTTGAATTGTTCTTCGACTTTATCGTCGTCTCCCGCCAAAATTTTCTCCCCAGCGTCCTCTGCCGTCGTAACAGTTTCACTATCATTTCCAAACGCCTCCTCCTCGTTCCTCTCTTGCCCATTTGCCTCATTTTCAATTGTTTCCATCTTTGTTGTTGTTATTATGTCATTGTTGGTAATTTTTTCATTTATATCACTAGTTGAAACCTCGACACAGTTACTATTTATAGATTCACAATTATTTTGAAATGTCATCATTAACGTATTGTCCGCCATTTTCATTGTTATTTAAAAATATAGAGCAAATCCAAACATTTATTAGTTCAACTTACTAACTGATATTATAGTAACGGGTAGGTTTTTTTTTATCTGTAGAGCAATACTAATGAGCCATTTATGTTCTAACACTCTCCACACACACCATTTATAGACGTACACGATTTTTTTACAGACAAAACTAATTCTAGAGTATTCATTTTAGCAGCATTTTCGTGTGCGGTTTTATTATTATACGTCTCTAAATATTTGCTCACGCTCACCGTCTGTTTATTGATTGCACTTAGTTATATACGAAGTATATAGTCTGTGGTAATGTAGAAATCTTTATGGAATTTGAACTTTGCCGCTTCAAGGGCAATGGAGGGAAAAAGCACAATTCCAATCTGCTGTCGACATCTATTGTCTAGCCCGACCAAATAGTTTCTGTATTGCTTGTTGTATAATAACGAAATGAAAATGTTCGGAAAATTAAAATAGTCCAAGGCTGTTTTTGGGAAACGAGAAGGAAATGGATTGATTGATTTTTTTCCCCCAAAGCAAAAGAAATGAAAACCGCCAATTTAGAATATTACAAATTATATAAATTAGTTTACGATTTTCCAAATTTTCCTAAATCAACGTTAACATTTAAATTAACTTTTAAATAATTTATCACTCAATCAAATTTATTGAGTAGACCTTCAGTATAACGATTTGTTTATTGAAATGGGGTCACATTGAAACAATATACATATCTGTAAGAATCATTTTTCATCTATATGAGTTGAAGAAAGAAAAAATTTCTAGAATAGATGGGGGAATTTTATCATCAGGGTGCATGTAATAGGATGTATGTCAAAATCCTGTTAACACATCGGGAAAATGTTAGAATCAAGCAGGGGAATGAAATGAACAGACAAGATATAATACAGAGAGTGGTGATATAAATTTGCGCTGCTTTGGAATTGGGGCCGTATGCTGGCGAAATGTATTTATGCCAATTAAATTAACTAGGGTTCTATTGAATATAAAAGGGACGAGATTATTTTGAAAAACGTACACCTATTCTACGAATTTGTACGCTCTACACAAGATACTAAATCAAATGCCTGAAAAATTTCAATTATTGTCTTTTCTTTTTTTATTTTCATAATTTACTTTGTGTAAATTATCTAAAATTCTTTCCACATACAGTTTCTGTATTTGGCGTTTCCGCTTAGACCGGATTTCAATTTCAAACGATCATTTTTCAGACAACAAT
>SSSI01010344.1:0-49580 GCA_004796505.1 Oryzaephilus surinamensis
TGGTTGTGGTGGTGACGCTTGTTGCGGTGGCTTATTTGGTGGAGGAATTGAGGTATTTTGAACCTAATCAAAACACAAAAAATAACTCAATTAATTGATTGCACCGGATCAGAAGTGAATCTACTACATGTACTACCCGCAATGGGGTAGTTGCATGAGCGAGGGATTTGAGATTTGACTTCAGAAATCGATAGACCGTGTTAAAAAACCCTTAAAATATTTTTTTCAGATTTTTATCTTTTTTCCTTAATTTGTTATTAAAAGTTAAACAACCATATTAATTTCAAACGTACTATTTTTAACCGCCATCAACATCGACTACAACAGCCAATCAGTGATAATGGCGCGAAATAGTAGAAAATGACACCGCTGTCAAGATTTTACTGACTGACGTAAACATAGGCAGTGAAACAAGATTTCCTTACAATTTTTTCAAATGAAACCACAATTTTTTGTTATACAATGGAACAAAACATCGTTTTATCACTATTTTTGTAGGTAACAGTTTAAATAAATCTTATTTTTTTAATTGTACCAAAGTTGAAAACTACAATTGAGGTTATGTTATAAACAAAAACTGTCATTTCCGGTCCGCCGGAAGTTTCTTACTTAATGAGAGCAAAATTGAAATGTCAAAATTGCGTTTTTACATTTAAAAAAAAAAAAACTATTGCACGTTGAAAAAAAGTAAGTACATTTTTTGAATCATGAACACGTTTTACATTAAAAGAATAAATAAAAAAAAAAATGTGCAACTACCCCATTCAAACTACAACGAAAGAAATGACAGTGTCTTTAATTACTAGTTTCGTATATTTAGTTTCGACCGCGATTATTGTGGGGCATTTTCTATTTGACTATTGAAAACATTATTAAGAGAAGTCCTCTTACCGTCCAGCAGATCCTCAACAGCAGTTCGTACACCTTTATCGAATGCACGTGCATCGGCCGCAGCTTGAAATGTTAAACCAAATTTTTTGTCGCCGGTTTTCCAGTGATGAAAAGTTGGCATTACTTTGTTATATTCAAAGTCCTTTTTGATGGTGCAACTTAAAACAATCTATAATAAACAATTTACAATTCATATTATTAAATAAACAGTTTTTTTTTTTAATTAATTTTCGTACCAAATTATCGCTTATCCTTTTGCCATATATAAGATAATCATGCTTTGGTTTTGTTGTGGAATCGGGGGCCCCTTGGCCAGATGGACAAGTCCTTAACCGTTTTCTGACTGATACATTACTTAGACCGCCACCTTCCAATGGTACCCAGCCTCCGGAACTGTCATCTCTAGACATTACCTGTGCACGGACGCGCACCAGGTAGTTACCACTGGAAATTTCCAAAAAAAAATATTAAAAAACAGTCAAAAATAGTTAAAAAAGAATAGTCGCAGTCGACTTACTATGAATTTAAATTTTGAATTTTCATTATTTATTTGTTTTTTATGGAAAAACAGTCCGATTTCGACAAGCTCTAGCTCAAAACTGTGCCTCAGACCTTAAGGGCCTTATCAAAGTTAAAATCATGACGACTCAGTGGGTCATGGAGCGCAATATTATTGACGTCATATTATAATGTTATCCCCACTTTGAATCATTTCTCCTGCCACCCCTATTACTGCAACAATACACGTGCCCTACAAAGTAGGTAACTAGGTGGAGAGTTCAATGGCCTAAATATAGGAAAAAATGCATTTTTTTCCACAATATTCAGCAATTTTCAATTGTTTCACGTTCAACTAGCCTTTAGAAACGAAAATGACTATTGTTGTGGAAATTTTGCAGGCCTCCACGTTTACGTCAAGCTATTATTTTTAGTCAACTACATAAAAAGAACTTTTGTATTTTGGAACTAATTTAGATGAAAGTAAAAGTACATATACCCTTTATGAATTAATATAAAAAATAGACTATATATGGGTATAAAAATACTTCAATGGATTATTACAAAATTAGGTTACTGGAGATAATCATCTATTTTTCTTTTTTGCGTTGCCCAGCAGGAAAATGGGTCATGTATATAAAATTGAGGGGAATATTCCTAAACTCTGACGTCAAACTCTAGCATGAACGAAAACTTTTCCTGACGTCATTGTGGAAAACAACTAGAGTGGGGCCAAAGCCAAATAGAGGGGGACACAATTTTTCCCTTTCAGCATTTTACCACCACCACCACCATCACCATTAAATAATATCAAACCAAGTATACATCTAGTTCATGAGGCCAAAAACATGAATGGTCCCTACCAATGTAAGAGGACGACAACCCCAAAAATGGAATATAGGTCAACAGACTACCCCCGGTCTAAGCTAAATATAGAACGCAATTTTGTAATTTCACTAAAATAAAAAAAAAACATCGTATAATTATTAAAAAAAAAAATTGAAATTTCATCTAATTTTAAACATTATAAACTCACAGAAAAGTCATTATGTATAGAAAAGCACATTTAATAATTTATAAAACGAATTCTCGGAAAACTTGCATCAATTTCCATTGTTCCAATAAAATAAAAACAAATTTTATATTTTCAACGAAACAATTTTCCATAAATTTAAACTATAAAATATAAAAAAAATTTAAAATAATTACTATATTATCATTGATAATCCGTATATATAAATGTTATAATAAATATTATTATCAACACATCACACAAAGCACGTGTAAATACCCGTAGTGGGGGTAATGACGTCAATGATGACTGTATAGGGGAATCGTTCAACGCACGTACATTATTGGCCAGTTTAAATACGCGGGCACATTCCATGCCAGGTGGTGGGAGAGTGAATGAAGGGGTGGTTTGGTGTGTTCGCGCCCCGTCGAAAAGCAAAGCGGAAGACGAAGACGAAGACGAAGAAGAAGAACGCGTGCAAAATAGGGGATGCCGTGTAAACAGAATGGTAAAATAGGTATTGCAATCCTTATGACCTAGTTTGCAGCCATGAATGGCTATTGCAAAGGGTATCAACCCCCGGGAAACCTCAAATTAGGTCATGACACTTCTTCCCGAATGACAAGACAACTCCAAGTACACTCCTGTTGTTATTTTTAGAACCATATACATAATATATATATGATGTATTTGTTGAAACAATGTGCAACTAAACGAACCCCCTTTGATTAGATACGACTAAAGGTCGTTTTATGAAATGAATGGAATATGTAATCATTTCGCTCATTTTTTTTATATCAATTTCATTGATAATATTTTATCAAGCACTTGAATAGGCAGGTATGACAAGTTTATTAACTAAACAAATATTCCACTGATAAAACAGAGACAGAAAAATTAAATAATGAGATTAATTGGGTTTTAATGATTTTTTTATAGAGTTGGGAAAAATAATGAATGGAATCTTGTATTCATTCATTTACAAAAAAAAATTGGACTTGTTTTTAACCTGTACTATAATTTGCATTTTTCTTAATAATAATCAACCTGTTATATGATAATTGTATATAAAATTCTTGTAAAATAGTGGCTGTTTAGGGGCTTGAGTCACACAAGTACGGATATCCGGTCATTATGATCCGGCATTCAGTTCAATTTACTAAATTTCCGCTGGTTTAATGTAGAAAATAGAAATTTTTAAATTTAAAAACCAAAACCAACCCCTCGAAAACTTTCAAGAATTTTAAATTGGTTGGAAAAAAAGAAATTGTCCAAAAAAGAGTGATTCATCAATGGGTCATCTGTATTAATTAGAACTAATGAATGATTAACGCAATTATTTTGCTGGTTATTTTTCTCTCGTTCAAAGAACGAAGAGTTGTTTTTCTAAAAAACGAATTATACTTGTGTTAACAATTGTGTTAAAAGCGCTCTTTTGTAAAACATATTTTTTCTATATTTGAATTTGTATAAATTAATAATCATTCTTCAGGAAAAGAGTACTATTTTGTTGTTGCTAATAATAGAAATATAGTCGTGTGCAACAACAATCCATCCAATACACAACATTGAAAAAATTTGTTCAAGTTTTGTTGTAAAAAAAATTGTATTCGTTTCAATTATTCACTAATTGATTATGTAGGCGTAAAAATGATAATAAACAATAAAATTCAATGTTAATGTTAATTTGTATAATCGAGATATATAATATATAATGTGTGTGTGTTATATATACAGAAAAAAGGACGAAAGGGAAACATTCATGAACATTGAAAGTATCATGAATGGAACTCATTGATTAAATCCCTACAATGAAAATTTTCTGCACAATTTCTAACATAAACCGATTAAAAACACGACAATATATTATTAAGGAATGCACATTGTACAATGTAATATGTTGTTATTATGCGTTTTTGTGTGTACGATATGGAAATTGTGTTGAATAAATAGAAAATTTCCTGTTAAATAAGGACGATAGGAGAAAATGATGGCCGACTAAGTGACATCCCCATTCAGGGGTGTTTTAATTGCACCAAATATATACTTAAACAGCAACTTACTCTTCAGATGTCTCGGTCATGATTTGTTTTATGAAATATTCTATTGTAGAAAGTCCATTTGTTGTTTGATAACCACATTTTTGCACAACATCAAATCCAACTTAACAACACGGAAACAACCATTGAACTGAATTACACAAAACTGACATATCTAACAACGTTGTGCGCATGCGCGCACGTACAAAACGCGCCGACTTGTTGGCTCATCCGTTTGAAAATTCCCGCCATATTTGTTTATTGATTTCAGTTTCGAATGGGCCGCAATTCCTAAGGAATTATTGAAATAATATTTATATTAGCAACACAACGAACTTCATAAATTTCCAGTTAATATCTTGAAATGGGTTTTGCCGTTGATAAAGTTTCCGAAGACTCGTTTTACGAAAATCTACTACTTGGTGTTTCGAAAATTTTGGAAAAAAGTTTATTCGTTTCGAATTTATGGCTCGAACGGATACCGGGTGTTCGTCAAGTTGATATTCGAAATTGGGAACACAGTCATGGTGTTATTTTACCAGAAGATTTGCGTGCATTTTATTCATCAACAAATGGCTTTTTATACAAATATCATTTTTCATATGATGTTAATGGTGAAGAGAATAAAAAAAATATACAAACAGGAAGCATTGAAATAAATCCATTAGAATATTTATCATTAATATATGATTATGATACGAATAATACAAACGCTGAAATTACAAAAACTGATAACAATAACTATAAATTAGCGTTAACGAAAGATAGCAAAGTTTTCGAATTGGCAAACGTTTATAATGGATATGGAAAAGTTGTTATTGTTTATTTAAACAATTATTCAACGCCAAACATTTGGTACTGCACCAGTAAAATGTCGTTCCATTATTTATCTGACGACTTTACCACATATTTTCGTATGTGCATCGCCCATTTGGGCATTCCATGCTGGCAATGCATTTACACGAATGAAGGCCTTCCAGAATGGAGCAAAGAAATTTTCCATTTAATTGCGCCTGCTGTCCTAAACGACGATAAACAAATTACGGAATTACCCAGAAACGACATCAACAACAAAATCGACCCCATCATATTCGCAACACCAGCTCAAAACAGTACGGCCGTACTAAACATTACCGAATCATCGGCAAAAGTGCCGCCACGTCCAAATAAAACGCCGAACAGCGAGAAAAAATCCAAATATCCATCACGTGCAAATGTTAAAACGAGACTAAAGAGCAGTTCATAATTTATTTCTACCATTTAAATACTTTTTAACAATGTAATAATATAAAAATAAAACAAATCATAGAAACCTATTGCCTTGGTTTGACCAAATTAAACGATTTTGTTGTAAGCAATGCATCTGTTCGCACAGTTAATGGATTCCTCCGTTTATCCGTACCGTGTTTTGGTTTCATTGTTATCACATCATTCATTTGGTTATCATTTGAACATGCTGCCGTTAATAGAGGATCTGATCCCATTTCAAAATTGACTCTTAACGATAAATTCATCGATTCATCATCTGTATACGAACCAACTGATCTACTAATACGTTTCACATCATTCGTATCTAAATTTTCGGTTAATTTCTTTGTTAAACTGGCCGTTGAGATTATTTCTATTGGTTTATTTGTTAAACAAAGTGAATCTAATGGATCTGTTCCTTGTTCTATACTTAAATTAATATCACAGTTGTTTTTATCTTGATTTGAATCAAATTCTTCATTTGTACCAGCTAAAAAAAAACATTGTACATTATTACACTATTGTTATAAATTTATTTAAATATATATTCATACTAAAGTCACTAAATATATAAAGTACCGTAATAGTCCGCCATGTTTGATCTATTATTAGGCGCCAAATTTAAATTTTCGTGACAGCATGTATTTTGTATTGCTCTGATTGCTGTCATACATGCTGTCACGAAAATTTAAATTTGGCGCCTAATAATAGATCAAACATGGCGGACTATTGCGGTACTTTGTATATTTAGTGACTTTAATTCATACCACAACAAGTGCCATGCTTCGACATATTCTTGTACATATCTGAAGACATGTAATTTTTAAACGAATTCGAACTAATTTGCCTATTTAAATATGCTTCTGGAATTGCTAATATTTCACTTAAACCTGGACCACATTCACTACTTCTACACATTTTCGTATGTTTATTATTAGGACTAAGTGATCTTTGTTTATTTTCATGTTTTATTAAGTCTAAAATAGGATCAGATATATTTGGATTGGAACCATAACTTGTTAAACTAACAAATTTCTCTGTACTTGACGTTTTCAATAAATCTTCATTAGATTTTTTACGTGACATTTGTAGTTTTGTTGCCGGCAACATTTTATAATTAGTTGGTGGCGGTAATGGTGGCTTGTTTGATTCTTTGTTACCTTGTAATAGTTGTAATAAATTTGGTAATGTTGCTTTTAAATTATCTGTATTCATACATTGTAGCCAACGTAATTGTGCTATATTTTTGTTCAATAAATAAACGGCACAATTGAATTGGATTTTATCTTTGCCTTTTGTGTATAATGGCAAACTGGAAACAAAGCTTTACACTTAAAAGTATTCATACACTTGCAATAGTCAACTTACTCTCGTTCTCTTTCCGGAATTAAGTCCGTAATAAAGGAGCGTGACCCGTAATGAGTCATTGGATACCGTAAAGGTACTTGCAGAAAGGTGGAACACATTGTTAGAACGTGAGTTACGTATCCAAGAGCCACGGACAAACCATTATTAGGGGTGTCTATTAATAAAAATAAATTAATTAAACAATTTCGTTTCAAACCCTAAAATTTACCAGGCAAAACATCTGAATATGGTAGATAAACACCATAAATACTGTATTTAGTATCAGAGATTTTTTCAATTGGATAAATTAGTAATAATTCTTGTAATTTTTGTCGTCTTTTATGCTGTAATTGGGAATTCATATAAGACAGAACTTCCGCATTGTGTAATAGGACTCCTTTAATTTCCTTCAATTTATCAATTTCCCTATTTAAATGATGATAATTTTCCATTAAATTCGAATCTACAATCATAAAGTTAATTAAACTGGTAAATCAGTAATAATTCTTGTTTTTAATTACTTCGATCTTCATTCTCGTCGACTAGAATCGATAATTTATTTTTCAATAAACGTATACCAGCCGATTTTTTGTCCCTTTCATGTGATAAAAGTTTCGATTTATATTTATATATTTCAATTTGTTTCATTATCTTTAACATTTCCTGTTTTTCGTATTTTGTTGGTTTCTCGTGAAGCATTTTATTTAATGAATTCATTGTTAATAAACTAGTCGAATAACGTACTTTGGACTGTTGTGTGTTTGTTGTTTCACCATTATCGTCGGGACTATTTAATGCATTTATCTTATTGACAATATCATCAACTTCAATGCAACGTTTCTTTATAGTTATTTGTAAAAAATGTAATCTTCTTAGTTTATCTAAACTATAACTTTTCCTTATTTCATTATTGGATGTTTCTAATGCGAAACGTTTCAATAATTTTTTATCATTTCCAGTATCTAATAAATTTAAATTATCAATAAATGGTACAGGTTTTGGTAAATCAGTACGGATTGTTGTGTGACTAGCAAAATAGCCGCCAAACATATAAAATATCAATGAACATGTTTTAAAGTAGTTTGGCTGAATGTAGGCTAATTTGTTTCCTAAATAAACTAGACCAGACAAATTTACACCCCACGTTACAACGATTTCATCGTTTTCACATTCACAAACTTTCCAAATTCGAATTACAACTGATGTGGCTGAAGTGTTTGTCAGTTTTTTCACATCTAATTCTCTCCATTTTGGGTTTGGACTGTTTACGTGTTCACTTGTATAGAATGGGGCGCACATTGTCGTTAAATGTAATGTGAAATAATAACTAGCCGGGCTGTCTGTTGGCAGATTGAAGCATATTATTTGGTAAACGTGTCGTAAACGCAGCTGGAAGACAATTACGCGATTAGTTATGTTTAAATTATACATGTGCATGTTGTTACTTGTTGTGTAATTAAAGGTGTCCATTGTCGACACCTCTGCCTACTCAACAACGACTCCAAAGGGAAGAAATTCATCACATCTAAAACGAAACAATAAACATCCATTTAAATCGGAATTTTTATTGTTCATATTTTCCAAATAATTAATTTAATGCGCAATGTACTTACTTTATGTAAACTATCTGTGTATCTGTTTCTGTTATGCGTAATAAATTCTTATATATTTATTTTTTTTAAGAATTTATTTTATAGAAAATTCTACAATTATTACAAATTTTGACAATTAATTGTCAAGTAAATGACTCACAGCTAACTTCACATGAGAGTCATAGGAACTGAATAAGTTACTCTGTTTATGACATCACATTTTTAAAATTTTAAATTTCTATTAAAATTGGCAATTAGAAATACGATTCATAGGCATTTAAAAAGCATATATATATTCTTTGTAATATTTGTTTAATTATGAATAGAATATAAATTTTTTTAATATTATTAAATGCAATTCCTGCACTGATTTCGCCCAGTGCAAATAACTCGAACAACCAATAATAACAAAAATATTTTGATTGACTATTTAAATTTAGAAATGGTAAAATTTTGGAATAACACCTATAAAATTTGCATCTTATTCCGATTTTAGATTTCATCGAGTTCCTCATCCAGCAGCAGTAGTGACGACAGCGATATTTTCCTCCTTAGCTCCAGTGAAGATGAATTAGAAGCTATACTTTTACGAGAAAAACCAACAAAACACGATAATTATATAGAAAATATAATTCCAAATTACAGCAACGATAAAGACTTTGTTAAGTATTTTCGTGTTAATCGTAATGTAGCCAATGATTTAGCATATAAATTTGAAATGTCGGGCTATTTTCATTATCAATCTGGAGGCCACGGAAAGATTGGTTCGTTACAAGAAATATTAATTTATTTATGGTTTTTGGCACACCAAACAACACCATTTAGAGATATAGCGGATAGATTTTATATATCAATTAGTACGCTACATCGGATTATAAGAAAAGTAACACTTTTCCTTAGCAATTTGTTAAAAGAAACAATTACTTGGCCAGCAACTGACGAAAAAGAAATAATCGAAAGACATTTTCGGTTCAATAATTTTCCTGGCGTTATTGGATGCATTGGTTGTACTCACATCAAAATTGCCAAACCGGGAAACGATCCGGAATCGTATTTAAATAAAAACAAGTTTTATTCAATACAATTACAGGTGGTTTGTGATCACAAAAAAAGAATAAGAGACATTTTCGTTGGATTTCCTGGCTCCGTTAGTAATTCTTACGTCTTTCAATCATCTCCTTTGTACGCAAATTTAAAAGAAAAATGCGTAGAGTATTATCTATTAGGCAATAAATCATATCCGTGTTTAGAAAACTTATTAACACCTTTTGAAGATAACGGTTGTTTAAATGAGAAACAGAAAAACTTTAATATGAAATTATCGTTAAATCAATTTGTAGTTGAACAATGTTTTACCATGTTACGGCAAAAGTTTCGTCAATTAAACTACTTAAAACTAAAAAATATGGACGATATTGTGCATTTAATAAGGGCTTGTTGCGTCCTACACAATTTAACATTAGAAGATGAGTTTGATTTTGAAGAAATGGAATTTATTGGAAATATTCGGTCAAGTTGTGAAGATACTTGGAGTGATTTTAAAGGGCAAGAAAAAAGGAATCATATAGCAAACATTTTAACGATTTAATAAGTAAAACGTAATAAATTTTTAATTTAATAATATGCATTGTTTGGTAGTCTAATATTATTTCTTAAATATTCCCTTAAAATTTCATTCCTTTCTTGATTCACTTTATTTTCATCTTTTCTTACTTGAACTTTCATTTTTTCCAATTCCAATTTCTGTTTAAATTTTTCCTTTTCAAACATTAGTTTTTCGTTTTGTGCCTTAAGCAACTGCGAATAATATTCCTTTTTATCTCTTCTCATTAATTCAAGAGTCGATTTTTGCATTGGATGCACTGAAGGTTTTTTCCGTTTCATTAATTGTGCATTTCTTTTAACAATTCTCGATAAACGAGTTTGTTCCATTAGTTCTGTATCCATATTTTTACTATAATCGTCATTAATATCATCATCGTCGTCGTCGTCATTATCTTCTGAATTTTCTTCTGTTATTTTTGTCGATGTTAAACACAATTCAGGCACAATATTTATTTTCTCCCCTAAAATTTCGTTCATTTCTTTAGCATATTCGAAAAATCTCTTCTTCCTGTCGGTTTTTGATACATCTATATATTTTTTATAGTTCCTATGCAGCACTCGCCAACGATTTTCACAATGTGTTGGTAAAAAGTTCGTATTATGTTCTTTGTTAACCACATCTGCCAAAACTTCCCAAAATTTCTTTTTACTTCGAAATTCTTGCGTGCCCACTTTATCATAATATTCTTTGTAATATTTAAGTAGTGTTAAGGTGGTCTTGTGGGACCAAGATGCGACTTGATTGGAAGAGGTACAGTTTGAATAAGAAATATCTGTTAATGAGGCCCCTTCAGTATTTGTTGTTGGTTCTGTATTTGTTTTAGAAGTATCGCCTGTTCATAAAAACATTACAATAGTACGCTAAAATAACGATTTCAGTATTAATGGTTTACCATTCATAACAGATTGTATGGGCTTTTTTTGTTCTTGCAGTATAATTAAACAATTTGCAAACTGTTTGGTACCCGTTTCTTTTAGCAACGCCATATTTATGGCATTATAAACACTCTGCTGAAAGATAATTGGCATTCGATTCAAATTTGGCAACCCCGTAAAATAGGCCACGCCCACACTGTACAAATAGGTCTTCGTTCAAACACTCTACGTTGGTTCGAAGTACGAAATTCGTCGAAGAATGAGTTTTCGCACTCCAAAGTCTAAGCGAACAGCCCTAAATTTACAAATTGGGTTGTGGTCTATTTTGCGCTGTTGCCAAATTAATGTCGGCTAAGTTTTGGCTGGCAATTTCGGTCCGATTCATGGATCTATCTAATTACAGATTTCTATAAACGGACTAAACAAGTTCAAATGTAAGGTTAGAACAATTTTTCATAGGGTGTGGTAATAAATTTTTAATGATTCATTTAAAACAATTATTAAATAGTAAATTGAATAAAAATTAATCAAAATGGATAGCCAAGGTAGAAAAGTTATAGTTTGTGATAATGGTACTGGAGTAAGTTGTATAGCCAATGTTAAATCCTATTGTAAACACGCTTGTGTATACATTTTTTAGTTCGTTAAATGTGGATATGCCGGTAGCAATTTTCCAGCTCATATATTTCCCTCGATGGTGGGCAGGCCAATTATCCGAGCTGTTAATAAAATCGGAGATATTGAAGTCAAGGTACGCCAAAAGAGCCAGCTAATTTAAATAAAAATACATACATGCTTTTGAATTCAATTTTAATGTAGTCTTTCTATTAAATTTCATTCATTCCATTACCTAGGGGTACCACGTAGATGTAAGTTTGCGTGTTTTCATGTATTATACTTGCATTAATCAATCTAATCGTGTTTGTGTATTTTTTATCTAATTTTTAACAAAATAATCGCATTATTAATGTTTTCATGCATCAGGAAGTTGCTAGCACTCTTCCTGTAAGTAACAATGCATTGTAAACAAAAAAATCGTGTTTCTTTCGTAATTACGAGCTATCTAACAGGATTTAATGGTCGGCGATGAAGCATCTACATTGAGATCACTGTTAGAAGTCAATTATCCAATGGAAAATGGTGTGGTTCGAAATTGGGAGGATATGTGCCATGTTTGGGACTACACTTTTGGCCCTAAAAAGATGAATTTGAATCCCGCCGAGACCAAAGTCAGTTCCGTAATAATTTAGTGAATCTTAGTTTATGAAAAATATATTTTAGATTCTTTTAACGGAACCACCAATGAATCCAACGAAAAATAGAGAGAAAATGATACAAGTAATGTTTGAAAAGTATGGTTTCGCTGGTGCCTATGTTGCCATTCAAGCTGTATTAACATTATACGCTCAGGGATTGTTGTCCGGTGTTGTTGTCGATTCTGGTGACGGGGTTACGCACATTTGTCCCGTTTATGAGGAATTCGCACTGCCGCATTTAACCAGACGATTAGATATAGCTGGTCGTGATATTACGCGTTATTTAATAAAATTATTACTACTTAGAGGATATGCATTTAATCATTCAGCCGATTTCGAAACAGTACGAATGATGAAAGAGAAATTGTGTTATATTGGTTATGATATAGAAACTGAACAGCGTTTAGCATTAGAAACGACAGTACTGGTGGAACCATATACACTGCCCGATGGTAGAATTATAAAAGTGGGTGGTGAACGTTTCGAGGCGCCGGAAGCGCTATTTCAGCCGCATTTAATTAATGTCGAAGGACAAGGTATTGCCGAATTGGTATTCAATACAATACAAGCTGCCGATATCGATATGCGGCCAGAATTGTATAAACATATTGTATTATCTGGTGGTTCAACAATGTATCCCGGTCTGCCATCAAGACTGGAACGTGAAATAAAACAATTGTATTTAGAACGTGTGTTAAAGAATGATATAGAAAAATTAAATAAATTTAAAATACGTATAGAGGATCCGCCAAGACGTAAAGATATGGTGTTTATTGGTGGTGCTGTTTTAGCTGAAGTTATGAAAGATAAAGACGCTTTTTGGATGTCCAAACAAGAGTACGAAGAGCAGGGCATTAAAATATTGCAAAAATTAGGGACAAGAGCCGCGTAAATATTGAAATTAATTTTTAATTTTAATTATTTTATATTCTATTTACGTACAAGACTATTTTAATATTTTTTTTATATAATGTAAAGTTATTTATAATATTACGAATTATGTTTATTTTTTATTATAATATAAACAGTTTGAATAGTGTCAAAAAATATTCCATTCCCGCAAATAAATTTTATTGACATAATTTGTGCGTTTAAAATTACCGCCATTTATTTGGAACATTCTAGGGTATTTAAATTTTCCACTAACAAACTAACCTTTCTTGGCATATTTGTCTGTTTTGCTTTTACAAGTGCAAGTTATTGAGCCAAATTTATTAAAAAATAATCATTATTTCAAATAAAATCACGTAATGGGTAAACGTAAAAATCAAGCCCTGATCGAGAGTGATTCAAGTGATTCAACTAGTGACTTAGATTCAGTGAGAATAATAAATTTTTAAATGTCCTTTGGACAAATCCAATGTTATAATTAAATATAAAATATCTTTAGGAATTTTTAAATTTGGCCAAAAAGAAGAACAAGAAAAAACGCTCACCAAAGTCTCGCAACGATTCAGCAGCATCAGACACAGACGAGGATGGTGAATCTCCAAGAAATAGTAAAAATAAAAAAGCCAAACACGATTCTGCCTCATCAGAATCTGAACATGAAATCCAAACGAATGATAAAGCCAATTCAGAACCAGAAGAGGGTGAAGTATCGGATAGCACGAGCTCAGAAGAGGAATTTAACGATGGATATGATGATCAGTTGATGGGCGATGAGGCAGATCGTGCCCGTTTAGCCAGTCTAACAGAAAAGGAACGTGAAACGGAAATATTTAAACGTATCGAACAAAGAGAACTAATGAAGACAAGGTAATAACTTCAAAGCACCTCAACTATGTAGTATATTTCGAATGTTTCAGATTTGAAATAGAAAAGAAATTACGACAGGCACGTAAACTGGAACGTGCCAAAGAGAAACTGCCATTAAAACCAAAAGAAAAAGACAAAGAACGCGACCACAGCAAATTACAGACTGATTTTAGTTCAATTGACCACAAAGAGCGCAGCAAGGAGCGTAAAAAGAATATTGAGGAGAATCGCGGACGAGTGGATAAGCGTGTAAATGCAATGGCCGAATTGAAAGCACGCCGAGAAGACAAACAGAAGCGCGAAGAGGCCGAAGAGAAGCGCAAAGAGGAACAACGCAAGAAGGACGAGGAGGAGGCGTTGTCGAGCAGTAAAAATGCAATCAAACTGAAAGCATCCGACATATATTCGGACGACAGTGAAAGCGAGGGCGGCAAAAGTTCACCACAGCCACAACGACAATCATCTGCATCGGTCCGGTCGCGTTCACGTTCCTCGTCCAGTTCCAGTTCGAGTGAAAATGAACAGGAAATCGAGGAACGTGAACCGGCCTACGTGCCATCCAGGTCCGATTTGAATCAAATACGTTTATCGCGCCACAAATTGGAGCGATTCGTCCATATGCCGTTCTTTGATCGAATCGCCAAAGGTTGTTTCGTTAAAATTGGCATTGGACAACATAATAATGCGCCAGTTTATCGTGTAGCCGAAGTGATTGGTGTTTATGAAACGATGAAAGTTTACACATTAGGCAATACGAAAACGAATAAAGTAAATTTTCTGTTTATAGAATTGTTCGGCAATTTTCTATGAATGAATTTTAGGGTGTTAGAGTTAGACATGGTCAACAAGAGCGTGTATTTCGATTAGAATTTGTATCGAATCAGGAATTCACTGATTCGGAATACCATAAATGGATTGAAGCCAGTCAAGCGGCTGGGCATGATTTACCGACAAAAAGTCATATTGAACAAAAACAGGCCGACATAAAAGAAGCAATTAGTTATGAATTTAACGAAGCCGACGTTGAACGGATTGTACGATTATTAAAAATTGTGTTTTATTCACCTAATCTGTTTAATTTGTTGTTGTAGATTAAAGAAAAGGAACGTTTTAAATCAACACCGCATAATTATGCAATGCGAAAAACTCAATTGATGAAAGAACGCGATTCGGCACTAAGTCGCGGTGATGAAGACTTGGCAAGGGAATTAACGCAAAAAATTACGGAATTAGAGGAACGCGCAACAGAATTAGACAAATTACGTACATCGTCAATATCCAGTATATCGTATATAAATGATAGGAATCGTAAACGGAATGTTGAAGAAGCGGAAAAAGCTATAATGGCGGAATTTAAAGCGAATAAAGGCAAGAAAATCAACGATCCGTTTACGAGGCGTTCAACAAAGCCGAGAATGAATTTCAAACAAGCACCGGAAGAAAAAGAGGAACCGGTTAGGGAAATTGAGCATGTGGAGATTGCATTGGAAAAGGAAAATCCTAAACCGGCAGCCGAACCAGCCCAAGTAACACAAGAAGACTTATTTTCAGCTCACGATTTTGATATTAAAATTGATCTTGAAGTTCCATTAGCTGGTACGAAATGTATTACATATATATGCTGTTATATAAAAGGAAATTATTGTTTTTTCCATGTTTTTTAGCTGCACCTGTAAACGTAACACCGAAAACTCATGTGCAAAACGACTTAGCCCCTAGACGTAGTTTAAATTTACAAGATTATAAAAAGAAACGCGGACTTATTTAGTACAACATATTTTTATGATAATGGTTATTATTATTATTATTATATTCGGTAGGAAATTGTAATTTAAATATTTTAAAATTGTAATCTGATGTACTTCTTTATTACAATAAGAAAAACTTTATAAAATGATAAGCTACTTATTTATTATGATTTAAATTAACTATTAAATGAAAAGTAAATTATATTTGTACCTAATTTTTAGTATTTTTTTCCGTTAGTTTGTAAGATATTTAATTTTTTTTTATTGACGGATTGAAATTTTAACTGTTAAAACTATTATGCCTTTAATAGTAAAAAACTTTCTAAATAAATGATATTTTAGAAAATGCGCATTGTCTTTTTTTTTGTTATTTACCGTATATAGTATTAAAATAGCATTTTGGTAAGTGGTTTGAGGGGCGTGGCGCCAATATTCAAATTTGGAACGGCCATCTTGAACTTGTTCATTACCTTTTATGGGCATTTGAGAAAACCGGCTTTGACATTGGTTGAATTTCATGACTCATTCATTTACCCTTAGATTAGATTTTCTTTGTTTTTTCACGTATAAAACAATAGGTCTCATTTCGAAATACATTTACATGTATGTAGTAATTTACAATAAATTGTTTATTTAACGTTAAAAATTTGTTGAACATTTTTTTAAAAATCGCGCTATATACGCATTGAAAATTAAGACGATCTGATATTTTAGTAAAATATAAACATTTCATAACTGTAAACAATTGAAAACGGACATTAATTCGTTTTATTGTTATTTAAAGTGGAATTGTGAATTGATTGTGTGAATTATTGTTAGAAAACGTAAAATTTTGCGAAAATTTTCGTATCCGTTGGCGTAGCAATATACCAGTCATATTATTGCGCAAGCGCACAAATTCACCGGCAGATGAACGTCCGCTTTTCGTAAGTTTGGTGACGGAGCGAACACAGTTGTCGATTCTTCAGTGAATTAATAGTTCCATATTGTTATTATTTTTTCTACTAATTCAATAATTCATTATGGTAAGTGCAAAATTCAGTATAAACATTTACAAATTGTGACACAATAGAAAAAAATTCGAATGAAATTGACACAAGAGCATTATAAAGCCGGCCGCCATTATAATATATCAGATTTGCATAGGCTAGTTGCCAAAATTGGCTCTCATGTTACGATTTAACGAATGAACGATATTAAATTGCACACAAATACCGTTTTATTACCAATTTACATTAACACGTTTACGTATGTTATGGTATTTTTGAATATAAGACATATTAAATTGATAATGAATAGATAGCGAATTGGTGAAACACCCTGGGGTGTCGGCAATCACTTTTTTCCTTATTAGTACGTAATTTGTAGCATTGAAGTGGCAGCAAATGCTTGCATTATGATTCATTATTCAAAACTGATCACATTATATTACCGGAAACCGGTAAACCTAGCCATTAAAAATTTAATATATGGGAATTTTGCACACAACGCGGTCAAAATACAGTGGCGGAGTTAAAATTTTTTTTTCATAAAAAATTTCACCAATTTCTACCATAAAAGTCGAACAGATGTTTTTAACAAAGAAAAATACACGTTATTTAAAGAATGCACAAAGGTTTTTTCACCTAATCATTTTTTTTTATTTTAAATTAACTTATCATCATTGTTATTTATAGTAAAACAATGATTATTAAACAATAATAATAACATATTGTTTGAAATCAATCATTTTCTGGTATATTTTTTATATTTAGAAAATGTTGTATTAAAAATTTGTCATTAAATAGGTCTATTTTTATCACCCGACTTTATATATAGTAAATAAAAATAAAATTGGCTTGTTTATGTACATATATTTTGGTTAAATTTCAGTTTTTAATTGATTCGTGTTGTTTTTTTTCGATAAATATGTATGTAGGCAATATTGTGTTGGATGTACTTTTATAGTAAGTTTGCACAAACCGCCGTTAACAACCGTCTAACCATTGATTAGTTTGTTTTTTTATAATAATTATCGTTTATGATGAATCATACGCGTTCTTGGTATAACTTTACTTGTCTATTCATCCATATTTGTACATAAAAGTGATTCGCCAAAAAAAAATATAAATATAAAATCGTGAACGCATTTGGAAATTTTTAACTGATAATATTTTACGATAAGCGACAATAATAAACTTACATTGTCATAATTAATAACAATGTAATAAATTATCGATTAATTTAATATTTTTTTTGTCTGTTTATAGGCATCGGGTGTGACAGTTTCAGATGCCTGTAAAACAACATACGAAGAAATTAAAAAAGATAAAAAACATCGTTACGTTATCTTCTTTATAAAAGATGAACGACAAATTGATGTGGAAGTAATAGGGGCGCGCGACGAGGAATATGACCAATTTTTAACGAATCTGCAGGCTGGCGGCGCCGGCGAATGCCGTTACGGTTTGTACGATTTCGAGTATATGCACCAATGTCAAGGTACATCAGAATCTTCCAAAAAACAAAAACTCTTCCTTATGTCGTGGTGTCCCGATACGGCCAAAGTTAAAAAGAAGATGTTGTATTCTAGGTACATTATAGAGACACTTTGTTTTATGTGTTTATTTTAATATTTTGTTCCTTTTCAGTTCATTTGATGCTCTCAAAAAGTCCCTGGTAGGTGTACAGAAGTATATCCAAGCGACAGACTTGTCAGAGGCGAGCCAGGAAGCAGTAGAAGAAAAATTACGTGCAACTGACCGTCAATAGTTGCATTTTAATACACAATTATTTAAAAAAGTTTGTGTCTCTTCTACAAAAAACAAAACCTATTATTTACTATCGACTGTCGTGTCTACTCATTAAAACGCACCAACCTACCAAGGTGTATTATTTATAAATAATTAAAAAAAAAAATTAAACAAAAATAAGTATTTCAATATTTAATAAAGCTTCATTTTTAAACTGTATCCAAAGTCTTTTATTATCTGTACTTGTAAAATGTAAAAAAAAAATAAATAACATTTGTGTATTATGCCGAATTAAAGACAATTTTTATTAAACGTCATTATTGTGTATAATCTATTTTTTTTTTTGGAAGTTTTCAGTGGAAAAGTGAATAAAATTTTGCTAAAAGTGAGACGAGATTTTTCATTGTCAGAAAAACCCTAATCAATAAAATTATTTCAAGTATAGTAAATATTTTATTAAAATCAATCACAAAAAAAAAAATAGTGAAAATAACTATTTTATAACACATTCACAATAATTATAATTGTATTTTATTATAATTACAGGGACCAAATATTTATTTAACATTTACACTCTACAATATGGAACTATATTTATATAAAGTATTTGTTTTTCAAGTCCATAAAAAGTATAATTGCGGGCTATTTACAAAGAAATAATTAGTAGGTATGTATTTACCATGAATAATATTTAATTAAATTAAAATCCAATCGCGTTTCAGTCAATTTTAACAGTGGAATAGATTTTTCTTACAAATATACTTGTGCCAACGTATCCAACTGTGCCACACATTATGCCTAATGCCCCACTAAACAATGCCATATAGCCAAAATAAAATGTCGTTTGAAATAGACCATACATTCTACAAAAAAATCGATTAATATTTGACTTACAAGCCTATTGTTTTTAACGAAAAAAACGTACTTCGTTCTGAAAAAGAAATAATAAATAGCATAAATATATACGTATGCGGCGGTGGAACCGGCCGCCAAAAATGACGTCCATTGCCAACGATAATCTTCAGCATTTAACAGAAAATACGTACAAACTATTGTAACACACACAGTTACAATCATTAAAATTATAAAGACTAGCAACATAAAGCCATAAACGTAATAAATTTTGTACGCCCAAAATGACGTAAAAATGAAATACCTGAAAAAAAAATCACACACAGTTCAATAAATCCAATTAAAAAACTATCCAACTAACATTTCAATGAAAATACTTGCAAATGGCAATACACCACCAAGCAGTATAATAACACCTGGTTCCATGAACCATTTCTTTTCTGGTATCGGACGTGGTACAGCATTTATTCGGCATGGATAATCGGGTTGGCCCGCCAAATTCCTACCCAGTACTGTACCAACCAATGTTAATGGTAAAATAACAAACAAACATATACACGTTACGGCAACCTTTAAGAAAATTCATTCATTTTACATACAGTCGTGTGTAGTATTAGAAAATTTTACCATTGTACCAAATGGTATCGCTCTGGACGCATGATAATAAATGGCAATAAAATTTATACAAAATGCCGTACCGCATACAAATGCCGGCAACATAAATGCAGATATAACCATATGTCTTATCCATATTTTGCCACCCATTCGAGAATATAACGAACCGCCAAAATAGCCATTTATTGGCGATGTTACTGCATACACAAATATTGCAGTCGATAATAATGAACCGCGCCTAAATTACATTCAAAATTAAATTCTATTAATTAGTTTACTGAAATTATTTACTCAGTATATAGTTCTCCTATTATGGCAAATACAATTACACAAAATACAACAGTTGTCAGTTGATGGCCGGCACCGATTAAAGCAGAAAATAATAATGTATGGGAAGCTGGTCGAAAAACATCACCGTGTACTTGTTTCCAGCCGTATTCGTCACCTAAATCCCGTTCCTGAATCAAAATCAAATTGAAAAATTTCGTTAAACGTACACATTTCTATATTCACCGATTATTTTCTGTCAATTTTAATTATAATCTATGTGTAAACTTTCCTTTATTTAAATGTGAAATTAATTAGCATCAAATATTCAAATAAGAAACAGTTTACACAACGATCGTTTATACAATTTGCAACATTTATGTAATATTGGTTATTAAATAACTCACCATATCATCGATATCTTCATCTTTACTATATCGTGCATAATCCTTTCTCAATGTACGCATAAGAATCATTGAAACTAAACCAACTAAAAAGATGACCATCATAAAACTGTTGAAAATACTAAACCAATGTATCTGTAAATAGGAAGAATTTGTCAATTTTTCTTGTAAAAATTCTAGAAAATCACGTACACGATGTTGAAAAAAATTGTGATCTAAATATTTATCAAATCGGTCTTCAAATTTCGTTTCAGTTGGCTTCCAAATAACTTCATAAGTAAAATATAGTTTAGCTGATGGCTCCAATAACACTTTATCTTCTGATGTTAGATTCACATCAATTATCTGTTTGCCATTGTAGCCGATTTCGAATTTCTTGTGTGTCCATATATAATAATTGTTGTCTTTCACTTCGCCAACAACACCCCATATTGGCAAATCATCGATATACATTTGATACCAATAATGATTTTTAACAGCATACACAAATGCTTTGTAATTCTCTTGCGTTAATTCGGATGCACAGTATTTCTCTTTTGGCTTATTACCTACAATTTGTCGAAAACAATTTAAATGTTATCTGTTTGTGACCATTTTTTGGTATGAAGATTAAAACATTTAGATAACAACTATTGTTAAAATATTTGCTGCAACATTTCGACTTACTTTTAAACTCTATGTCTAAACCGCTAAATTCCAATTCTACACCCTGTAATGCCTCGCTGAGCGTTTCATGATAATGACTGATTGTTTCTTTCGTACCAACACAAAAAGGCAGTGAAAAGTATGCATAAGTTTCTTGCCTGTTGTGGTATGGGCCGACAGTGTTCATCCATAATACAACCTCCTCATTGTCTCCATACTACAAACGAACATGTAATAATAAAATACAATTACATATACATTTTACGTGTAAAAGGAAAAACTTACGATGTGATTATGTTCATCAGATGCCGCCCCTGTTATTACAATTAAAACAATTAATTTACATAGAATGTGCATATTAATAATGTTCTTAATAATGTTCTAAATGGAATTATTATTTTCAAATAATACTTCACTACCATAAATCACCGGAAAATATTAAAATTGTTCATTCCCCACACGTAGACAAGAAAAACTGACAGATACCCACTTAAATACACACAACAGCTCCCATTTTAGTAACATTTCGTTTTGTAACGTTGGCACTTGAGCCATATTTTGACAACAGGGTTGAGGTATTTTAAAATATGGCGAATGCGCAATAAAATTTTCAATAATTTATATAATTTAATAAACGAAACGGTGTTACTTTTTTAATATATATTAGTGTGAATGTGTACATTCAACAAATAATTTAATTTGGAAATTTTGTTTCAATTCCGTTATTATAATACGTAAAAATTTACTCCCTTTTTTGTAGTGGCGTCCTCTATTTGTTGTCGTTATTCAACACGTGTAATTTGTGTTTGCGTTGAAAAGAGAGACAAAATAAGGGCACGTATGGGCACGTTTGCTTGCATTTTTCTTCTTTTTACTGTTCAATTATGGCGAAAGCGCAACAAGTGTTTTGTTAAAGCCCCTTTAAAATGTTTTACCGTTTTTTACTATGATTAAATTAACCGTATTTAATTATTTCGTTAACTAGTTATATAAGATTTCGTTCAATTTTTATTTCTAACAAAATGGTCTCAAATACTGAAGATGCAAATATTGAAAACAGCCCCACAATGATCGAAAAACCAGGTAAGAATATTAAGAAAAACTCTAAATGCACTTAAAATTAATGATTGCAATTGTAGAATGTGATTCCGCCGATACAATAAATGTTACAAGCAATTTAAAGTTGAATCCAGTACAATTATTGTTCGAAAAAATGAAACAGCCCGTTGGAGATGATGTTGAAACATCTGCTGCCAGTCTATTTCCCACGAACAGTCTAGCCATTAATCCAGTTTCCCTACAGAAAGGTAGAAAGCATCGAAAAAAAGTGCCTACAAAACCCAGAGTAACAAAACAAAGTGTTAAAGTGCCTAAAAATGAACCAGAAGTGCCTGTAGACGATGGAAAACCAGTGATTTCATTAACATTCGGTAAACGTACTTCACCGCGATTTAAACAGTCGAATATTGAAGAGAAAAGTGGCCCCAAAACGGAAAAACAGAAGAAACGCAGTTCGTCTCGCATTAAAAAGAATTTATTGCAGATTAAAGATGAACCGGATGGTGTAACAACCAGAAAAGCCAAATGGAAAATTAATAATATTCCAAAGAAATTGACTCGAGCCCAATTCCGTTATATTATGGAGTTGACGAGTAAAAAAAAGCGAACTAAGCCTCGTATAAAACAGGAGAAGAATTTAAAGCAAAGGAAAGCTGAAAAAAAGACATGGTCTTCGAAAAAAAAGAAACCAATTAAAGCCAATGGAACGCAACTAAAAGTGGACGAAATGCTCAAGTTACCAAATAAAGTCGAAAAACCAAAACAATGTGCGGCAAAAATCGACATAGTTGAGAATATTAAATCGGAATGGGAGGATGATTTGCATGAAGAAGATACAAGTAATGCCAAAACAAGTGTTAGTCCAAAGAATAAACCAACAAATACAAGCAAAACACACGAAAATCAACAGATAGTCGATAATAAGGAAAATAGTAAGAATAATAAAATTGTTCATCCACCTGGTTTTACAGAGAAACGAAAGTATACGAGAAAAACGTCAAAAACTAATACGCTTTTTGACAATTTAAAGGAAAACACCAAAGATATATTACCGGTTGAGAAACCTAAAAACGAAACAAATAGTAATAATGAAAGTAATAATTTTATTCCACAAGATAACGATGGTGACGACGACGATTCGGATGCCGCAAGTACTGCTGAATGGATGCCAGAAGATTATGCCGAGTACAAATTTAAATATTCTGTAAAAAAATTGAGCAACTATCAGCCAATACACAAATGCAAAATATGTTTACTGATTTTGCCAAGTTATTACAAATTAAATAAACACCTAAAAATACATTTAACACAAGATAATCCATATGTTTGTAATCAATGTAGTGAGGCATTTTCTGTTGTTGAGGATTTGGCTGCCCACATAAGGGCTGTGCATCAGGGTGAGTCAATATTTTTTTTATTTTCAAAAAATACATAATGAAAAAATATATTACGCCATCTATTGTTCAAATAGGAAACGGTAATAACATAAATTTCTTTTGTTTTACATAATGGCGTCAGTTGATTTCCGTCAAAAAATCATTTTTCTACGCAACAAGTGTTGTTTTTAATAAATAATTTTAGAATTTCTTAAAATAAATTTCAAGCTCTTGTTGTCGTATATTAGTCATTTTATACAAAAATTTTCCAACGTTTATTTCAAATACTAGTATAAGTATAACATGAATCGAAGATTACCAACAATTATTGATCGTAAAAGAAAACGTTCAATAGAAAAAGATTTAATTGAAGTACCAGAATATCCACAATTGAAGATCAAAATCGTAAAACGTGTGCTAAATTCGATTGCTTACATATTCCCGTTATAATTAAAATAATTGTATGTTTTGCAGGTAAACATCCGTACCAATGTAAAAAATGTAATAAGGGTTTTTGGTCGAAAAAACATCTCGAAACACATATGCCTGTACATGTTTTACGTAAAACGAAACAACCGAATAAACGTTTCAAATGTGATAGATGCGGTAAAGAGTTTGGTAAATTGTGCGACATGGAAAGGCACACCCGCGTGCATACTGGAGAAAAGCCGTGTATTTGTAATATTTGTCAAAAGCGCTTTCAACAAGCCCACAATTTAAGTAAACATTTATTAACACATTTGCATGTGAAACCGTTTCATTGTGAAATATGTAATAAGCAGTTTGGACGGAATGATGTACTAAATAGGCATTTGTTAACACATTCAATAGAGAAACCTTTTAAATGTAGTACGTGTTCGAAAGGGTTCATAAGAGAATCGCAATTAACACATCATATGAATAAACAACATCCCGGTGATGTCAAGAATGTATTAGTTGATTGTTAGTGGAAAACTATAGTGTGAAATGCAAGGTTTATATTTGTGTATTTGTTGAGAATAATGACTGATATATGAATTATGTTAATAGTACTTTTTGTTTTAGAATATTGTTTTAAAAAATTGTAATAAATATTAATAAATTTTTTACATATTCATTTATTTCTTTTTTTATACTTTAAATCTTGCCTTTTACACGTCTGTTTATCCAGTTTCGTCTAATTTATTGTCTTTGCTTCTACTGTGTAGAATTAAATGTACATTATACTACAATTATAATAACTAGTTGTATGGAATCATGAAATTTTGGGGTACCTACTTTATTGAGTGCCTTATAATTTTGTAATTTACAGTTATTGTCGTGCCTTTATTAATCTATTATATAATCGAAAAGTTACTTTTTGCTGCCTATTTTCTACTTTTATTATTTTAAATCTAATTAAATTATTCTAGTTTAAGATTTTATTTATAATGTAATTGTTATATAAAATAAAACTGATTTAAAAAAATATTATCATCGTAGGCAACCAGCATTACAAGTGGTAATTATTTATACCTATTTATTTTTAATAAAATCAATTTTGAGTATTTCTTTTATATTATTTTACACACCCTTTTACGATATTAAAGCTATAATCGATAATATGTACATACATTTTTTTTTAAATAAAAATATTAAACTTAACCTAAAACTGTACTTGTTGAAAAAAAGTTTCCAACGTAAGCAATTTACAAAGATTTTCAAGCACTACAAAAATGAAACCGTCTCTTACATTAATATGTTCTGGTATATTCTTTTTATTAATTGGACATTCAATGTACAGTATATACGAATTATTCCAAAAGCCTAAATGTATTAAAAACGATATTTGTTATAAATCGTATCTAAACACAAAACCAGATTTGGATTTGTACGTTTATATATCAGATAATTCAAAATCGGCTAATTATCAGCTAGTTTTGCAAAAGAATAAGTTTGATTACATGAACAGTTTTGAAGAGTAACACACGAAATCACGTACTTTGTTTATAATAATAATACTTGAAATTTTAGGGAAGTTTCTATTGAAATATCCAAAACTGTACGAAATAATGGCAGTTTATTTATACATACAATTATAATACCAACAAGACTGAAATCTAGATCATCAGATATAGAAGAGCTTGCAAATTCACCGGACGCAACCTATTTAAAAAGTCGTTTAACAAAATTTGCTGTACCCGTTAGTGCCGCATACAATTTACTTAAAGATTCCAATAAACGACAAAGTTTAAAACCAGTAACCCATTTACGTTCACGTTACGTTATCAATATGTGTGTTGATGAATTAGAAATGCCACATTCGTACATTCCAGCCGAAATTGTACGGTATATTCGTTTGAACAACAAAAAACAGCTATTACCAATTGTACAACAAGATGTTCTACAAATGCGATTAAGAGATTTAGTCGAAATCACACCGGATACATTCCAGAAACAGTTTACATTCATATACACTCCGAATAAGTTTGGGAAAATGCGATTTATGGCACAAATTGAAGCCACGTTGTATCGGTTCTTCGATTTGGGCTTCACAGAAAAGGACATCGACGAAGTGAAGGGCGTGTTTGCGGACACCAACTTCTATCTGTTGTCCGCTACGGTTTTTATTGGCAGCGTTCATGTAAAAAACGAAAAAACCCATTGAAATCGTTTTTAAATCCGTATAATTTTAGTTATTATTCGATTTCCTGTCATTTAAAAGCGATGTTAGCTTTTGGAAGTCGCATTCTTCGATGGCCGGTTTATCGACGCGCACAGTTTTGTGGCGGGCCTTTTCCCAAACAATCGTATTCCTGTTTCTGTTGGATGAGGGCACTTCTTTGATCGTTTTAATACCCAGCGGCATTGCTACTTTAATCGAAGTAAAACTTTTGCAAAACTTGTGCCGTTGAATTATAAAAAAAGTTTATTTTCAGTTTTGGAAAGTGAGTAAAGTGTTAAAAACCAGTTTCAGTATAACAAGTGGCTTCAAATCGAATAAAACTGAAACGGCTGAAGAAATAAAAACAAGACAGTATGATGATGAATGCATGAAATATTTAAGCTATATTTTGTATCCGTTATTAATTGGGGCGGCTGTATATTCACTAGTTTATCAACCGCACAGAAGGTTTATTTTAAATACTTTTTGTACAAACTGTACATTGTTTTCTTTTAGCTGGTATTCGTGGACGATAAATAGTTTAGTGAATTGCGTTTATGCGTTTGGTTTCCTGTTTATGTTGCCGCAATTATTCATTAATTACCGTCTAAAATCAGTCGCAGCCCTGCCATGGAGGGCATTTACGTATAAAGCGTTCAATACGTTCATCGATGATGTGTTTGCGTTTATTATAACAATGCCGACCGTGCACAGGGTGGCTTGTTTCCGAGATGATGTGGTATTTTTGATTTATTTATACCAAAGATGGTTATATCCAGTTGATAAAACCCGGACTGATGATATTGGAAGCGAAGAGATCGTTTCCAGTGATGAGAAAAAAACGAAATAAATTTTCTAATCTATTATAAATGTTTCTATTTAATAAATAAAGTATTTTTAATTCGTCCTATAATGTGTGTATACGGTTTTTGTAGTTCATTTGCCGTTTTTGGTATGCGAAAGAATCGTCTCACTTTTGGGGAAAGTAAAATTAAGTTTTGGATTAAACCAAAGGCACTAGAAGTAGTCCAATACAATACCAGACACTGTAATAAAACTTCGTATTGAAAATTCTGTTTAAATATAAATAAAACTGTCAATACCGAGGGTACTGATGCTGCAATTGGTATCATTAATAAACTAAATCCCCGAAATAAATTTGTTATCACTTTTTGTAATTTTGAAGGTTGATGAATCTTACTCAAAGTTTGCAGCTAAAACATGTTACTGTTAAAATATGGAAAATAACATTAAATATTAATCGTACCTCAATAATAGCAAGATTTATAATTCCCAATAAAACTGGGAAAATTAGCGATGCATCAACTTGTGTTAAATTTGGTATAAAAGCAAAACCACCTACTGACAATTGTGTATAAATTAAATTTGCAGTTATATCACGATGTGGTAACATATACACTAAATTCCTTAAACTAATTGAAAAAGATATCCACATGGGAATTTGAAACCATAGCAATAAAGTGACTTTAAATGGATGGCAATTGTCGCGAACGATTAGTTTGTCCCATTGTTGTTTCATCTACGAAAGCGAGCATTAAACAACATTCAGAAATTATTTACGAGATCAATTACTGATCGATTAAATGCTGCTTTGGCAGTTTTTTCATCCCAATTGTACATTTTTACTGCAATATTCGTTTCTTTCCTCAACTCTTCCGCAATGGCTGGCAATTCTGTTTTAACGTTTTCCAGTTTTGCCAGTACACTATTTTGATGAATAGCTAATGGTAAAGTTACGGCAGTTCGTAAAAAAAATGTTGAACAAATAATTGTGCCCCACCATGGCAAACCTGTAGTGTCGTGAACTGTAATAAGGAATTTCTGAATGTATTCCACTGGTGTGCTTTCAGAAAGGGTTTTGAATATTCCATAGTGGGTTCTAGTTAGCGAATCAACTGATGATTGAAATGAAGAATTCCTTTTTTGTATAATTGTGCTTGTATTTGCAGTAAAACTTAATTGATTTAATTGAGATAAACCGTATTGATTTTTGACTGAATTTAATAAAAGATATGAACGCTGTACAACTTTTAAATTGTTCATTTTCACATAATATTTTCTACTTTTTAAATAAATAAATAAATAAGTTTTAAAATATATTTGAGGTTATGTTCGGTAATGTAGAACACGGATAATTTAGATACGCGGTCGGTGCGCTGTGGTGTTAAATAATAAATAATGTAAAGATATTATAATATTTATTTAAGGAACTTGATAGTATTCGCAATAGGAAATGTAAATGCAAGAATCTGTAAATAAATTATACATAAAACTGGTTTCAATTAAAAACCGAGTGAAATTTATTTCCGCATCTAACTTCAGTGTTTTTTTTTATTTCGTAACATTTTTGACATTTGCAAGAAGGACACATATATCTCGATGTCTTCTTCTAATGTACATAAACAGAAGTGTAAAAAGTGAAATCATTGTTAATTTTGGCTAAAATACTCATTTAAAATTCATTTTATGTAAAAAACGAACCTATGTTTACTTAGGCATTATTTTCACCAATTTGATATTATGTTCAGCAGTTGTCGTCAAAAACGAATCAACTAATAAAAGTTACATCGTAATTTTATGTACATAAATCCATTTTTGGATGACCTAATTTTATTATACAATTAAACAAAAATGGGTGCACAATTTTCAACGAAAAATATTGTTGAAAATGTAAGAGGCTATGTGACAGGGCGGAAACGTAAACACAGTGAATCGGACGATGAGGAAGTTAATAAAGTTATTGACATTGTTTTGCACACACCGAAAAAGTAAGGAACGCAGATTATGTTTTTAAGTGAAAGTTTAATTAATCTTCAATAGGAAAAAATTGGAGAACACAGCACAGTACATTTATCAGGCATTATTTGAAGAAGGACGCAATTCAGATGTAACTGTTTGTGCACTTGGCGAAGAATATCATTTACATAAAATTTATTTATGCCAAAGTCCGTACTTTGCCAGCATGTTTGGTGGCTCTTGGTTGGAAACAACACAAAAATACATCAATATTGATGTGGTCGATCCGCTTATCACAGTGGAATGTAAACTATCCCATTAATTGATCAATTTATCATTTTACTGTAATCGTTTATTGTTTTCAACAGCTCTTAAAGTCGTACTGGGCTCGTTATATTATTGCGAAATCACATTAAATCCAATGGAAATTGTTCCGATACTTGCTACGGCAACAATGTTTCAATTGGATGGACTGATCGAAAAATGTACTGAAGTTATGCTAGAAACCATTAATCCAAAGGTACCGAGTAAAATTCCTCAACGGAAATTTAACTGAATATGAATTTTTTATAGACTTCGCTCGATTACTACAGTGCAGCTTGTCGATATGGCGACAAAAAACTACAAGAGGTGTGTTTCCGTTGGTTTCTAGTCAATTTAATGCCGTATTATTTCAATCATTCAATGTACGAATTGAAAACCATTCCGATACAATTGATGACGAAATTAGTGGCACATCCGGACTTATTTGTCATCCAAACGGAATATTCCGTTTATGTTATGTTGAAATATTGGATCTACATGTTGGAACATTCAAATGAAACCGAAGCACCGTCTATGGTGCAGGTGAATGAATATTTTACATCAAGAAAAGGTGGAACAATAAATTAATAATGTTTGTACACTGTTTTACAATCATGCATTGGTTTTAGATAACATCGCGTTTCTTTGTAGTCCAATAGGAAAAAAATATATACCTGTATTTCAGGGTATTCGACTGCAATATTTAATATCGCACAAGTTGGATGTTGTATTAGTGATAAGAGATAATATTGTGCCGAGAAAATGGCTGGATCCAGTCGGTTTGAGTCAGTGGTTTAATGTATTAAAAATTAATTTAAACGAAGACAAAGGGTGAAACAATTATTGAATAGGTTTGAATCAACGTTATAAAAATAAATGAAAACTTGTAGACCTGGAAATGTGTCCGATGAAGTATTTTATAAGACAAATATGCGTTGTGGACGATTATTGCCAAATAATGGAAGACATGTTTGGCGTTGGACTGGTTTCCATTTCGGTGTGGACTTATTAATGATTTTAGACGATACAAGACTGTCAATTAAACGCAATCATCGTTCGGAATATGAACAGTTGTTGAGTTTTCAGACAGCTAGAGATATTGCAATCAGGTATAATCAGTATAATTGTAATTAAACATTGTTTACATGTGCATTTGCAGAGTTACAGTTGTACGATTAAACGAACAACGACAAATTGTCTATTCAAAAATGTCCGATAAGAAAATTATTAGTTTAACAAAAGGCGAAGAAGTGACATTAATGGAACTGGACGGTGAATTTCCTATCATTATATCTGTGAATGTTTTATATACATCACCAAAGTGTCTAGACGATGAAATTGAAGAAGCGACTTGCACATCATAACACTTACTCAGTACGAGTATATCAGTGTCCATTAATGTGATGTTAAATAACAGATTTCTTTTATTATTTATAATAATAATATATATTTTTTATATTAATACAATGTATTTGTACCTTAAATTGTGCATTTAGTATTATGGAGTTTTTCAGATTTTGTGTTGCATTTAAAATGGGATTCTGTGACCAAAAATTATCAATTATGGATATTCATTTAATTATTAAGAATTTAAGAATAACTGTTTAGTTAGTGCCATGTTTTGGTAATATTATTGTGTCCGTCCTTTTTGTAAACATAACAATATACTGTAATTATTTCCAATTTAATTTGTTTAAAAACCAAATCTGTTTTCTTATTTGTATAAATGTAAATAACAAGTGTCCTAACTCTGCTTTACTAAATAACTAGTCAGTTACGCTTACAGTTATTGTATAAGATCAATAAACTGGTGTTATTAAAGTAAAAAAAGGTTTATTTCTGTTGGTTTATATTGTAAAATTTGTAAAAAAGTGTGCATCGGCCGGGAATCGAACCCGGATCGCCCGCGTGGCAGGCGAGCATTCTACCATTGAACCACCGATGCTTGTTAATGTATTTGAAAATAATTTATGAAAACGCGCTGTCTGAACTACTATTAAAATATTCAACATAGTACAATTATAAATAAAATTGCTAAAAATGCTAATAATAGATTTTAGGAATGGGAGATTTATTTTATACCAACAAAATTACTGGTATAAAGCTAAAGAATAATTAAATTAGCACTATAAACTGCAGAAGTTGAAATTCAAATTCAAATTAGTTCAAATTACATCGATCGTAGTTCAAATGAATTCGGATTTTGGTGATGTCAGTGACGTTCAAGTGAACGTGTCCCAAACCCGATCCCGAAGTAGTGGTCGTGGCACTCTTCATGGCAGTGTCTGTAAAGTATTGAATTAGTCGCATTTAACCGATCAAAACACCCTTATATTACAAAAATAAAATCTTAACAAAATGGTGAAACCTTTAAGAAAAACATCTAACAAAAATCCACCAATTTTAAGTCATGAATTCATAATACAAAATCATGCCGATATTGTGTCTTGTGTTGCGATGGTATTCGTTGTGGGCCTTATGATACAAGTGAGTAGAAAACGAATAATTTTAGTTAAAACAATTAATTCTTATACGAAAATGCCGCATTTAGGCCACATCTCCGATCGCCTCTATATTCATAACACTTCAACACAATGTAACAGATGCTGGCAGCGGCCTAACGGTTTACGGGCCTGGCATTAAAGATTGGGGCACCGTATTTTTCTACAGTTTAATATGCATTGTAATCCATGCCATCATCCAGGAGTACATACTCGACGTAAGAACAATTCCCAACATATGTTGAACCAGTTTTTATTTTTAGCCATTATTTTTGTCCACAGAAAATATCGAAAAAATTGCATTTATCCAAATCGAAACTGGTCGTGTTTTCAAACAGTGGCCAATTGAGCGTATTTTATCTAATATCGACTATCTGGGGCCTCGATGTGGCCATTAAGGAGCACTACATTCCGGATATTGCACGTTTATGGTCCGATTATCCGCCACCGATGACATTCTTATCAAAATTATACATTATCATTCAATTAGCTTATAGTCTACACGAACTGCCTGAATTGTATTTTCAACGTGTTAAACGTGAAGAATATACTGAAAAAGCCGTCCAAAGTATCGCCTCGTTAATACTCGTCGCTATTCCATATTTCTTAAAGTAATTATTAAAAAAATATCCTATTTTGTTGTTTGCGTATAATGTAAATTTGTTTTAGTTTCAATCGTTTATTGGTATGCCTATTAATTTTACACCATGTATCTGAATTCTTTCTACATTCATCACAATTAATTCAAACTGTGGATAAGGACGAAAAGTTCACCAAAGGTACGACATTTTACTAAAAACAATCAATAAATTTAATAATTATTTTACATTTTAGTGTCCCGTTTAATTACAAACGCCCTACAAATCATTGCCCGTTTAGGAAGCATTATTTTGGCCGTATTAACATTATGGTACGGTTTGGCATTAAGTGAACTTAAACTCGACATTCAAGCCGGTTATTTCAATGCACCAACTGTCCGTTTACCAGTTTTGGCCGGTATTCTTTTATTACAAATGTAAACACAACAAATATCTACAAAGTGATTTTTTTCTAACGCATTATTTTGTTTGCAGATATTTAACATTCAATGTGATTAGCAAAGAAATTGCATTGTCACGTGAAAGTCGTGGAACAACTGTTGTGCCGCGTGTTAAACTGCAAAAAAAAGATAAATTGAAGAAAAGTAAGAACACGTAAATTGTATTGTGTAAAATTTTATCCAAAACCATTAATTTTAAGGTAAAAAAGCGAACGAAGAGTCCGATTTACCAGAAGTTGATCAAAACACCAACAAAACATTAAGAAAACAAAAAGTTAAATAAATCTGCATTATTTTTTTTCGTATGCTTGTATTTTCTTAAAAAAAAACATGACGTTTCGTTTAAAAAATGTTCTATTTATTGCAATGCAATATATTTTTATGTTAACAAATAAATACAAAATATATATACAAAACATTTTGAAATTAATATCATTTATTTATTATTTTTCCTTCGGTATAGGCAGTCAAATAACGCATCAACAATTTCTGTATATCGTCCACTAGTTGTTCGGAATATCCTAAATTGAATAGCGCTTCAAACATATCGTACCGTTGCATATCTTGTATATTTCCGACTAATGCGTACGCAATCGATTCAACACGTAACAAATTCGTGCCGGATTCAATCGACCATCGATATATTTGCGGCACAGTATCGTATGTTATACGAAATTGTTCAACACTACCAATTAACGATACACACAAATCCAACATTAAATAACGATCACTCAAACCAATCACATCCAATAACGTTTCTAAATCCAAATCCACTTCAACTGATTCAGTTTTATCAATGATTGAACACAAATTTAATAAACAACGTAACGTTTTCAATTCAACATCATGTAAATCAATGATTTTCTCATTTGATTCTTTAAAATCACCATTTAATAGACGTGCAAAAAAGTCGGATTTAATTGTTAAGAAATCTTTGTTTGCATTTAATAGTGAATCATCATCTAATTTGAATGTGATCGTATTCGTACTGATTTCTGGTTCTTTATATTTATCTGCAACAATTTTCGGACGATTTAAACTTGTCGAACATTTTGCTGGATTCGCTATTGCCAATTTCCTTGATGCCATTACACACAAAACTTTAATGCTACGTTTACGGTATTCATTTTCTTCGCGCAGTAATTTCATGAGGATTTCTAAACCGCCACAATTTAGCATTAGTCTGCCTAAGATTGCTCTCGTCCTACAATAAATATACCTTAACTGACTTTAATTGAGTTAAAACGTTTAGTTTTTTACCGAACTATCAATGGAATGACTAAAACCAATTTTTGTTTCATCTCCCACGGTCCTCTAAACAATTTATGAGCAATATCACCTTTTCCAATGCCAGATTCAGCCAAACAATTCAATTTCTTCAATATTGTTTGCCCAACTAATTCAAATGAAGCACATTTCGTACAATTTTCATGTTGTTTTTCAGTTAATTCATAAACTGTTTGTATAAATTCCGTTTGCATTAACGGTATTAAATAATCATGTGAACTAAAAAACAGTTAGAAAATTATTTTAAATTCAGTTAAACATGTTTTCGCTTTGTTTTTACTCTAATATTCGACAAATAACATCTACTGTGTCCACATTTGGTGAATAATTCCAATCAAAATAGCCACAACTTTTCAATAGCGCAACCAATAATTGTTCAGACATTAATTGCGGAACTGGTGGCCGTAATTTTATATAAGTTTTCAACAATCTTATAATTTCCAACAACAGGCGCACTTTTAAACTGTTGGAAATGTGCGGTTCGGATTGTTCTGTAAGAAAATGTCAACAAAATGCGTATTGTTGGTTGCATAATATCAATAGATCCAACCTGGAATGCTGTTATTTTCCTCAATTTCCGTAATATCCGAGCCACAGTCCTGTTCGGTGGCCGTTTCTTCACTATCAGGCAATTGTAATGGAAAATCCGTAATGTCCACTTCGCTACATAACGGCGAATAATCATCTGAATCGGAAACATCTGAAACGAACCAACTAGTTTTCCACGTAAACAAAATAAAACTGTTTATTTCTACCATTATGAAACGATTGTGGACTAGAACAGGGCGAAGACCATGACAAAACGTGCCCATCTGAATCGTTACTCGAACACGGACTGGGACTTCTGGCGAATTTCGAAGCAATTAAAAAATCCATTTCATCATCACTACTTGACGGCGATTGTGGCATTTTTAGTAGTTCTCCTTTGATGCCAAAACGTTTAAAGCAGTACGAATTCGTCATTAAGTCATCGTTTTTGTATTTCCGTTTGGCGTCACTTTTATGTTTCAAATTGATTTTATTTGTACCAACTAACCAGACCATTTTCTCAGTAATTATATCGATAATGTTATTTTTTAGTTGATCTAACATCAATGTTTCGTTATATCGACATTTATTTAATGATGATATCAATAAAATACAACATTGTAGTATTTTATTTGATGGTCTTTTGAAATCGTTCAAAACTTTTACTAATAATGGAAGATATTTTCCGCAACGTTCATGATTTCGATTGATTGGATGTTCTAATAAATAGCATAAACATTGTAAATATTCCAAACATTCGTCGTTCAATTCTAAAAACAATATATTAGCGTAATTTCGGTGAAATAACTCGTTTAGAAACCTGTAATTATAGAATGTTTCTCCAAAACATCGATAAATCGATCACAAATTTCAGCAACAGGTAATTCCGACTGTAGTTGACTCATTTGTATGAAATTCATAACGATTTTGACGACTTTTTTCGGTGCCAACAGTAAAACATTGCTCAAATGTATCAAAGAATCACCTCTTGATGTATTTCTCATCTAAAAATACGCAATAAATATATTTGCACAAGATTTGAAATGATTTTACTTCAATAATCGACTGATAACACTTGAATCTCGAATATTCTTGCAACAATCTTATAATATTATTAAGAATTGTTTCATTTTCTTTTGTTTCAAGCCACTTTAAACTGTTTTTAATAAACAGTGCCCCAATCGCTTTTAATACGCCCATCTTTTTCACTAGTGTTATAATTGTTTGTGAATTTAAAAAATTCCTTAAACACCTAATTGCCATAACAATTGTGGCTTCTGAAACGGTTTCATTCGATGGTTCATCTTCTTTGGCAAGTTTTTCCACAAACGATACAATGTATTGAATAATTTGCGGCTTTTTGTCGATAAGAATTGTGGACCATTGGTCTCTGTGCTGGCATACGTTGCCAATAATACGAAATATTCTACCATTTACACTGTCTTCCTTTGGATTTTTCTTTAATAGAAAATTTAGTATACGAAAAATGTTGTGTTCAAAAACCTAACAATTAAAAATTGGTTATTTATTGAAATATTGTTATTGAAGACATACTAATTCTCTAGCCGTCGTTTTATCCATACAACAATTCCCTAAAATACTTAAAGATACATCCAATATGTGTTTATCTTGTGTATATAGTGCTTTGGCCACATTTTCTAAACATCCTTTTTCGCGTAATTTGTTTATATTGTCTTTGGTTTTCGTCCAATTTATGTCTTTTCTAATTGTTACTAATGTTTTCAGTAATATTTCGTTGTTTTCACTTTTTTTAAGAACATTTAAAGCGTTTAAAAAATTATTTTCCGTCATTATTTATAATTTTTACTTAACAAAATATTTACATTTCAACAAACTGTCAGAAAATGCTCTTCTTCTACACTTTGCGTCTGACTTTCCTGTTACCGGCATCGAAGATTTCTATAAATTCAAATTCAAAACAGGGCTGTATTTTCGAATTTTGAAATATATTGTATTAAAAAATACTCATTATGCAATTGTTTATTTTTAATATAAAGAACCAACCCTGATTGCTTAAAAGTCCTAGAAAAGACTTCCTAAAGCCTTTCAAACGAAGGACAAATTTTATACAGTAAATTAATTAATTGATGTTTTTGAAAAACGTTTCTAAAATACCACAAAAATCTATAGATTTATTTTAAAATGTGGAAATATAAAAAGTCATCTAATTAACCTCGGAAGTAAACAATTAATTTAGTTTTTATTAAATAATTACAATCAATAATTCGGTTAATAGATTGAACTTACAAGGTTACAACAATTAATAAAATAAATAAAATAATTTCATTGACATTAAATGTTTTTTCCTATTGCAAATACGCGTGTATTTTTTTTGTAAATATACACAAGCTATAACCAAGATTGACAAATCAAAGAATACATAAATACAGATATATCTATTATGTACAATGGCTAATTTTTATTATTTTTGACCTTATAAATTAGCTGTTTCTATAATATAAAATCACCGGTACCTACTTATAATAATTAATCTTATTATTAGTTTATTTAAAAAAAAATAGCGTAAATAGGCCTTGATTTACATTTTACACTTGACAGAATTTTGTTATAAAAATATTAAATTAATAAATTTATATTTAACAACAATAATTACATGAAATCTTCATATATAATGAAGGAGGTTAACAACTTTTTTGCTTGTTACATAAATTGCGTCCGTCCCTCTTTAATTCATTATTTATAGGTACATATTGGTAATAATTATTTTTTTTTGGAATTTTTAGATAATTACAAATGCAACAAATCATATAAATTTGCACTTTTACCAAGGTTAAATACCTGAACTAATTATTTAATTATGAAATTAGATATGTAAATTATTCTTAGAAAATACCCTATATTGTGATTAATTTTAATTTAACTTGTTGGGTATTTCATGATTTAATGAATTAACTTTTACAAAACACTTGGATATTAAATTATATGTATTAAGTATTGTTAATTAATTAATTATAATTAAAATATTCACATTCTATTCAAAGTAATAATAACAATAAAAGATCCACTCAATCAAGTAAAAGTTGCGCTTATTATCGATTTATTTTAACAAAGAAAGTTAAAAAACAATTATAACGTCATTTTTGTTGCAAATTACGAATATTTGTTGAATTTTACATTAATTATACTTTCATGCAATTTCGCAACAACTTTTCATATATCAACAAATGGAAAACTGCATAATAATAGATAAATATTAAACTGCCATCAAAATATCCATCAAGTTCGATGAATATAAACTTAACACTTGCATAAACTAAATTTTAAATGGTTATTTCAGTTGTTCAAAACTCATATGTACTTCAATATTGTTGCGAAATCATTTAGAAAATGGAATTTCCGCACCATATTTAACTATATGGAGAAATTTTGCATAATTTTCCCTTGAAATAACTGTGATAGAATACGTAGTCATTTATGTATGAGGCGCCGTTTGTGTCAAAATTAAGTATTTTATCAAATATGTAATTTTTTAAATAAATGGTTAAATACTTAATTTTGACACAAACGGCGCCTCATATTTATAATCTCATCTAACTTTTTGTATAATTACGTCTAAAATCTATTGATCCTGTTAATAAAAAAATATCCAATACATAATTATTAATCAAATTTTATTTGAAAACATTGAGATAACAAATTATATAACAATTTAAAAAAAATAATGCCTGATCTTGTTCACCTCATGATAAAACCATAAAATAAACAGAAATAATCATAATTCTAACATGGCTTTTGATTCTTTGTTGAAGAGTGAATTTATTATTTAGGTAATGACATTCACAGTTAATTTCTTAAATTATAATAACAATTAAATATTAAAAAAAAGTATGATAACAATTCTCGTAAACAAACAAACCAAAATCCCCAATGTAAATAAAATATTTATAGAAATTACGAAAAACGGGACGACATTTTTGTTAAAATTGCATAGAAATTTTAATCAAGTTGAAGTTTTCAAGCACATCGCTGTAAATCCCGGCCAATTTTGTCCGAAATCAATGTGTGACGTTTACTACCGGCAAAAAACCCACCACCACCACCACTTCCACCATTAATTTAAACAATATCCACATTTAATAACGTGGCAAATTGGTACCACCATGGTCGCGTCCAGCACCAGCTAGCCAGGGGAAAGTAACACAACTGACAAGGTCCACCACCAGTCCACGTGACCATCAAACGACCACTCTAATATTATAAATCCAGGTGGTGGGCCAGTTGGGAGCCACATTAGTGATTTAGTCGTGCATTACAGTGTATTTATTTTGTAATTACATTTTTAAGGCACGAGAAATCACCATCGCTGCAACAATGCCTGCCAATGGTACTCTTGACAATAGTGTCCAGTATGTGGTGGACGAACCGGCGACGTACAGTGACGCTGTCGCCTCTTCGGACGATGAACCAACAACAACAACACCAGCGTACACGTCCAGAAAACCGCTGGAACCGGTGAATGGCGTTACGAGAAAAGCGACCTTCGAAAGCTTACCGTCGAAGCAGTACCACGAGGACTTTATCCGGAACTGCGTGGAGGTGCTGCTGAAGGAGGCCGTCTTCGGCGGCACGAACCGCAAAACGTCCGTCATCAACTACCGCAGCCCGGAAGAGCTGATGGATCTGTTCGATTTCAAATTGAACCACCAGCCATCCAACCACGAGAAACTCTTGCAAATTGTTAAGGACACAATACAGTATTCGGTGAAAACCGGCCATCCGTATTTCGTGAACCAGTTGTTCTCGTCGCTGGACCCGTACGGTTTGGTTGGACAATGGTTGACGGATGCATTGAATCCCAGCATCTACACGTACGAAGTCACGCCAGTGTTTACATTGATGGAGGATCTGGTGTTGAAGGAGATGCGAGCAATTGTCGGCTTCAAGAATGGCAGCGGTGATGGCATCTTTTGTCCGGGCGGTTCTATGGCCAATGGGTACGGTATCAGTTGTGCAAGATATAAGTATATGCCGGACATTAAGGTAAACATTTACGTTTTCTATGTCGTTAAAAGTACATTTTGTTTGGTTGGGATTTTCACCGGAAATGGAATATTTTCAATATTCGGCAATTACAGTTCTATTGATAAATACTCGTTAGTCAATTGTATAAAATGGTTCTATACTTTAGAACAATTTTTTTTATTCGACAATTAGCTTTTTAATTTGTCAAAAATCTTCTGCAGTTCAAATAATTGTTAAGTTGCCGAAACAAATAATGGTCGCATGGCGCCAAATCGGGGGAATATGAGGGATGGTCAATCAATTCCAAGCCAATTTCATCAATTTTTGTCGACATGTTTTTTTAAAAAATTCACAAATTCGTCACTTTTTAATCTTTCGATGTGAAATTTCGACAACTTACGAAAAAAACTCAATACCCCTGAAATTTCAATGTTCGACCATTTCAACTACAAATCCTTCTTAACAATACTAGTTTGTTAATTAAAATTTAAACCCTGTTGATGAAATCGTTTGTCAAAATGAGACTTTTGTACAAAAATACTTAAATTCCTTTGAAATTGCAGACGAAAGGGGTGCATTGCTTGCCACGTCTAGTTCTGTTCACATCAGAAGACGCTCATTATTCCGTTAAAAAGATGGCATCATTTCTGGGCCTCGGTTCGGACAACGTGTACCATGTGAGAACGGACAAAAGAGGTCGAATGGATGTTGACCATTTGATTAGCGAAATTGAACGCGCCAAAAGCGAGGGTGGCCGTCCGTTTATGGTCAGTGCCACTGCTGGTACCACAGTTATTGGTGCATTCGACCCACTCGAAGACATTGCGGACGTTTGCGAAAAATTCGGCCTTTGGCTGCACGTGGACGCCGCCTGGGGCGGCGGTGCCCTATTGTCCAATAAACACCGTGCGCTATTGAAGGGCATCGAAAGGTAAATGGGGAAAAACAGTTCATTAACTCACTTATGCATTAATTCATTTTAAATTCTAATCAACACATGATGTAAGCATAAATTATTTATAACCATCTTGTAAATTGTAATACAAGTTTATATATTTTATCAATAATTCATTCAAATCCTTGAATGACGAAACGAATTTCATTCAATTAATTGGTATATAGAAAACCTTCAGCTACCAGTGAATTTTTTATTTAAAAAAATTAATTATTAAGTGTCGAGGTAATATTTTTCTATGTTATTTGCTTCAGGGCTGATTCGGTTACATGGAATCCACATAAACTATTAACGGCTCCACAACAGTGTTCCACATTTTTATTACGACACGAGGGTGTACTTTCGGGGGCGCATTCAGCCAATGCAGCGTATTTATTCCAAAAGGACAAATTCTATGATACACGATACGATATAGGTCGGTTTTATTAAAATAAATAAAACAATATTCCGCATAAACAAGAAATAATTAAATAAAATGTTTGTTTATAGGCGATAAACACGTTCAATGCGGTCGAAGAGTGGACGTGTTGAAGTTTTGGTTCATGTGGAAGGCGAAAGGAACGTCCGGCTTGGAGCAGCACGTCGACAAAGTGTTTGAAAATGCCAAATTCTTCGTGGAGACAATCAAGAATCGGCCAGGCTTCGAAATGGTCGTACCAGAGCCACAATTTACGAACATTTGCTTCTGGTATGTGCCGCCCAGTTTGAGACACATGTCATCATCGTCAAAGGAATACAAAGAGAAATTGCACCAAGTGGCGCCGAAAATGAAGGAAAGAATGATGAGACAAGGCACCATGATGGTAACATACCAAAAACAACGGGATTGGCCCAACTTCTTTCGAATTGTTTTCCAAAATTCTGGTTTAGATAAAAACGATATGTTGCATTTGATTGAAGAATTTGAAAGGCTAGGAAAAGATCTATGAAAGTCGATTTTAATTAAGATTACATGTAATTATTAATTATTTATAGTTCGTATATGCTATTATTGTTATATTAATTCAGATTTATGCCTGAATTTAGTTATATATTTATTATATTTATAATTATTGTAAGAATTTAAAATAAAATTTTCGTTGCACTAAAATGTTATAAAATTATTTAAAACAGCGATTATCAACAAACTGGTCTTTTCATAGAAAACTACGTACATTTATAAAATTGAGTACAAAAAATATTAAATTAACAAAATGACGCATTAAAAAAAATTTAAGCCCTTTTACCAAATGAGCTTGGAATCCATTTTTCCATTAGTACCCAATCCTGAACACAAATTAATAAGAATAGACGAATATTGAATATATAATGAAAATTAAAAAAGTTTTTACCCTAATACGTATTTCCTATTTTTTCCAAATATTTAATATTTATTCAGGGGTTAACATTTAATCAGTGTCTCAGTGGCCAACACAGATTCCTACATTTCCAGCCAAGCTTCATTATTTTGATATAATTCGATACATATATTAATAATTTCCACGTTCAGATTTATTATTAAAGTTACATATCAACATATTTTAATTAAATTCGTTAAATATTAAATATGCATACGACCTAATCTAAATAATTGTGATATACCCAATGGCACGTATAGAAATTTTCATTTATTTTATAAAATTGTTATACAATATGTAACTATAAATATTTTCATTTCAACTTGTTATATTTTCATGTAAATAATTAACGAAAATATAATAATTAATTAAACAAGTGTCTCTAAAAATGACTTTTCTATATATAGGTATATGAGTTCCAAACAATTCTATATATTTACCAAAATCATTAATTATTTTACCTACGTTTTGATAGTAATTAAAAGTCAAGAAATGGGAAAAAATGTAAATATTTATTTAAAGCTACGTAGAAGGAAAGGGGGTGAAAGGAACAGGTTTGCATCAATTACTGCAAAGCTCTTTATTTTCGTCATTCTCCCATTTTCCGCGTACTGTAATTAGAAATTCTATATGAAAAAAGAAAAGCTAGACAAAAATAAAAACACGATAAAATTGAATCGAAAAAATATATTATAAATATTTATACAAATTTAAATAAACTTTAATTTAGTTGTAAACAAAATAAAATAGTGAAAATTAAATACAAAAAAAAATGTACAGAAAAGATGCACATTTGTGTGTGTGTGCAGATGGGAAATGCGGGACGCCGCCCCCTCAAGCGGCTCCTGAGGGCGCAAGCCCAGCATCCCGACGCTCAGTCTATAGTGTGACAATGGCAATGGTGAGGTTCGGGTGTACATGACGGAAATGAACGCCATCATCAACGTTGGTGCTGGACATGTCCATCACCATTCCAGAAAACAATAATAATAAAATGTAAATAGAGTCGCCAGCATTTCATTTTTCGTGGTGGATTTTTTTTCTGTAAACAGAAAACGAACTTATTCATGTGCCAATATATAATTAATAATCAAACACAATAATCAAACAATGAATTTAATGACATAAAAAATTGTGTGCACTTTTCGTCCTAATTTATCAAAAATAGGAACTAAATCATGTTAGTGCCATTCTGGATAATTGCAGCTCTTACAGGTAGGATTTATTTTTGATAAATTGATATTTGAATAAAACTTTTTAATAACTTAATGTTTTGTGAAGACACGTTCTATTTTTGTTAATTTTTGTGTAAACTTTGTGGAAAAGTCGGCGAGAAAGAAAATGCCCATAAAACGCGACTGGACTAGTTTTTGCCACCGGAATGCACTATTTTCACGTTTTATACAGGGTGGTTCACAATAACGTTACTGCCGACGGAGTGTTTTTAAAGTTTTGGCGAATGCGCCAGTTTCCCACCCCCTTTTTCGTATTTACGCATGCATTTATGCGTTGTATATAAATTAAAATTATTTTATCTATAGGGAAAATTAAGTGAAACGAGGGGGATGTTGTGGGAAAGATAGTAAAGTGGGTAATTCATGACATGACATTTCAGTGTAAATATTACAGCGAAAAATGGAATACTTGAAAAAAAATTAATAGTACTTTTAAATTCATACATATCTCGTTTAGTTGGCAAACAGCCAAATAACGCAATAATAAAAAAAGCGTATACATGTGAAGGGTAATTTTAAATGCATACATGGAAATGGTGAATGTTTGTTGAAAATTTAAAGAATGGACAAGTGTTGTATTTTCCAATTTTCAATAGTCTCTTGAAACGTTCAAACACGATCGATTTTTTTTATTAAAAAAATTGATCCCCGCCGGTTTACGATTTATATTCTAGTTACAAATGAATAAAATCCAAACTAGAACTTATTTGTACAAATGGGCTAAAGCAAGTAAATAAAAATGCGAAAAAAAATGTAATATGTGACAAATGTAGCGTCTTGTAGGCTCGAGGATGAGATTTAGTTGATCCTAGTAAAAAATCTACCTCAGCCGTATAATAGAGAAAGAAAAAAAAACAGAAACCCTAATCTGAAAAATAAATTTCACCGCCATATAGCGACTTGTGTTGGAACAATAAAGAAAAACGATGCACGCTTCTTGGTCGAAAGAAAATCTTGTCATCTTTCAAACTGGCCCCTTTCCCAATACGACATGTATGTAAATGAGGTTTGCAATCCCTCAATTTGGGTGGTGGAAAAACACAAAATGGACAAACACGCACTATAGCAAAAAATACAGCCCCCCAATTTGGGATGCTGAGCACGTTGTGAGTGAACTGTTAAATATTTTAATGCGTTCCAGCATTGTGGAACAAAAGGTGTTGCCAGTGTAGCCCTTTTCCACACTCGTTTACACAATTTTACTTCGGGTTGTTGTTTTCTTCTCGATATGCTCAGAGAATAAACGGAAAACTGTTGTTCTTCTCGCACCTCAAAGCAATCTAATCTTGTTCATACTTGTTTCTTGGGCCATTGAGTTGGTAAATTTTTTAGTTTTTTGTTATTTCACCTGTTTGACCCCAAATCGTTGTTTTCAAACTCGGAAAAAATATTTTTTATATTTAGTGGGAAACTTTTACAACACGTATAAAGACATATATTTTGTTCTTTAATCAGATGGAAAGCGGACTAGATGTACAAAGTTAAAGTATGCGAAATTGCACAAGTTTTATTCTATAAACTTGGCTTATTTCAATTTTATAGTCTTTATCTAATTGAGGAATGTCTAAATAAAACGGACGAACTAAAACCGTTTTATGCAAGCGATTTGGAAACGTTTTTTTATTCCACAGTGTGTGTATGATTTTTTTCCATCATCATCATTATTATATCAAAAATCGATAATCTAGACTGGTTTCAGCTTAAACACACAATACACAACAATATTTGATTTGGGAACAATTTTGTACGATATAATGAACATTCTTGTTCATTATGGGGCCACAATGGAAAAACTGGTACTGCTTTACATCGCATTATTAACGGGAAAGCGTTGAAAACTCCACAATACTCCAACCTACTCGCTCTCTAATAATGCATTCGAACGAAAGCCCCTCGAATTGAACAGAAAACTTTTGATTATTTTCATCATCATCATTATTATCATCAAAAATGGGTTTTCTCCTGCTATATTTTGAAATAAAATGAAAATATGTGCGATACTGAAGAATGAAACAGAAAATAATTGTTTTTTATACAACTTTGAAGTTTTTCATGTTGAAAAAGAAATTGTGTAGGTCTTCTGTTTTGATCATTGTAGGAGAATTATTAAAATTACAGAATTCTGACTAAATTTTCCACTGTGTACACGTATATATGGTAGTTTTAAAACGTGAATTTGAATTTTCCTCTTTGCATTTCAGTCATTTGTCTTTGTAGGTCGTATAATACTTTGCCAAGCACCTCTTCTCTCGTACAAGAACTTGTACATACCACCATTAATTATTCAGTTGTATTTTGATATGGTAGGAAAAGTTTATGTAAATTATCTAGTTCCACGGTTGGTAAAAAGTAGAAAGTTTTTTAATGGATCCACCATTTTAAAACTTGGCTGCACATGAAAAAAATTACGTTTCACTGAAAATATCATAACTTTAACTATTATTTGATATCATATTTTTTTTGTTAGTTTTACACTATAATCTCATTCCATACTATTGGAAAATATATGACAAAACAATTTTTCTTTATACAGAATTGATATATCTAGGTTGAAGCTCTCTCTTCATATTTTACAATAACATATAAATATACAATATAAAGTTGTCGAACTAAAGTATAAATAAACGAAAAGGTGAAACGCTTATTGTTTTATCTAGTTTTACTGTGTTTAGTTTTTCAACTAAAATTGATTTTCATAAAACTGTTTTTATCTACGGATAAACTTTGTAGCTCGCAATAAAACTTTATTAAGGTGGTACGTTCGTAATACCGTCGTATTCCCAATCTTAACAAATTTGAATGCATATCACAGTTTGTGAGAAAAATTTACTGTAATAATTTTATTCCGTTTTTGCATTTAATTGGTTTAAAAAACATTTTTGAATAAAAATATAGAAATAACTTTTATGGCGCGAATTTCATTGTTATGAAGTTAGTGTTGCTATGACGACGTTACGTTGCCTGGCAACAGCTTTGACACTTCTGTGCAATAAAATCTTGTACGTGTAAAGTTGGTTATTAATCAAAAAGCAATTAAGAACATTAAATTTAGCATATTACTAATAAAATCAGTTATTTTCAGAAATGAAATCATCAATTCAAAAATTAACCCGCCAATTAGGTGGTAGACGAACCACCATATGTGAAACAACTCGCTTTTTAGCATCGAGACACGCATTTTAACCAAATCCGTATAGCTTTTTCCTCAAACTTGAATTTCATCTTATGTGTTTAAAACGTAAACGTTTCGCTCAATTAATTTCGGATTATTATAGCGAATCGTTTCCAGCAACGCCTCGGATTTAATATACGTTTCCCTCTCTCTTTCTAATATATATTATTGCCGTTTTGCCATCGTATTCAAATTGTCGAATACCACATTGCCAAAAACTGGGAACACATGTTCAAAATTTGTCAAACGCTAATTAAGTTATATGTTTTAACGAAATGGGGAGACATTTTATGAGTTCTCTATAGTATCGACCCTTTTCGAATTGGTTACAACACATTTTTATTTTTTGGATGAAATTTACCAGAAAAACCGTCAGAATAAATATCAATATAAAATTTAGTTCCATAGAAAATTTTCTTTAGAAAAATCCCAAAAGTATATGCATATCAAATGGACGGCTGAATATTTACTAAAGCTTACATGAGGAAGTTTTGTTCCTGAAAAACTTTTCAGACATCTTATACAGAAGAATAGTGAAGCGTATATATATTTACTAAATTTGTAAACGTCTTTTTCCCAAACTTGTTTCTTGCCTTCATGTTTTTGCACTGTATTAAATTTGACAAAGTTTTATATTGTGAATTTAACCATAAAAATGTACAAAATTTACGACTTCATTTTAAATACACTCCATATATAGTTGAAAAAATAATATAGAATTTTGTCTGGCATAGATATTTTATGGCCAACATATTTCCCCATATCTATTTTCCATTATCTTTAACTGATGTAAAAAATTATTGAAAGTTAAGCAAAAAAAGGAAAACCACATCATATATAAGTTTCCAATCTTTTGTGCGACTAGCAAAGAAACTATAGAAAAACGATCAGTTTTATATCTGCTTTTATGACATTTCAATATTAATATATCTTGGGGTAGTTTTTGCGGGTTGGCGCAAAAATAAATGACTTTCAACCCCTGGAACGCACATATATTAGATTTTATTGCCAACTAATTATATCAACAGGTGTATGCTGGTAATTTGTCTTTTCTTGATGGTGACATTTCTTTTTTTCCATGGCAACAAAGCATTTAAGTAGAAATTATTACAATTTCGAATTTTCGACAAAATTTGTAAAAATACTTTTATAATAGATAATTTTTTACAAAACTGCTGATATAATTAAGAGTTTCATCCCCCAATTTATAAGCAATTTTGTATTCTAAACAGTGCCATTTTGGGTTTTAACAGCGGTAATAAAAATTGATAACATTTTGTTTCCGGATGAATTTAAAATTTAACGATACAGTAGTTTATATTTTGAATAGATGATGGCACTGTTATCTATAACGATTATTGTCGATAGATAACATTTTGTGTGTAATAATGGCTTAATTAAATGAAACATATTTCGTATGGGGTAATTTGATATGTGCAAGAAGTTTTGCAACTGAAACCCTTTTGTAGGAATATTATTTGTTATTCCACCCTTATAGTTTCCAACTCATCAATACATCAAAAAACAAATATGGTGTGTGGATTTGTTGACTGAAAACCACAAACACAAAAACAATTTGCCACCACCGTGTATATATAGGCAATATTATACGTTTATAAGATGTTGTTTTCTTTGGAATAGCAGAATGTTGTTTCCATGTTAACCAAATGATTAAAGGGAGAGAAAATATTGGAATGAGAGACAGATGTACAAATCGTTAAAGTCTGAGTGTTGTGGAACTTTTTCCACCATAAATTCCAGATAATTTTCTGTGTATATTGGGGAGGCGGGCGAAAAAAAGGAAAAGAAATGACAAGGCACAGACTGGAAAGGAAAAAGTAATCACAAAGATTTTGCGATGACGTGCGATTTTAAAGATGGTTTCGGGAATACAATTGTGGGAATAAAGCGCGCTCTTTTTAGATAATTGCGGAAATATTGGGAAAAATGAAGAAATTAAGCTTTAACAGAAAGTGCAGACAAAAATGCAGTCTAATTTCATTAAAATACTATACTGTTTTCAAATTATGAACAATATTCGCGATTAACATTTTCTGTTCGTAGTTGAACTTTAATCGCCTTGTTTAACAAAATTCCGACGATGAAATTTTCTTGCAATAAAATAGTGAAAGTTGTAAAATAGAAAAGGACTAAAAAATTATGTAAATCACATAACGTGAACCTGGTAATGTTTCTAAAACGGAGCAAGATATTAAATACGTGCTCATACAACAAAAAGACCTTATTCTCATCTATCTGAACATTGTGTGCTGTTAAGTTAAGCAACAGGTTCGAAAAGCACCCCCACACACACAATATTCGTTGTGTCGTCTATTTCTCATAGTTTGCTTTATTGAATTTGTTCTAATATATTGCAATTCCTATATGTATAAAATATTTACATGGACATATAACACCAAACGACAAGTGCATATAAGAAAAAGAATGAAATATATAGGGTGTTCCAGAATAACGTGGGCATATTTTAAGGGGTTATTCCTGAGTACATTTTAAGAAAAAAAGTCCTATAAAATCTTGTCCAACACCTCTTCGTTTATGAGATACAGGGTGGTAAAGTTTTATGAAAAAATAAGGTTTTACTTAAATATTTCAGAAAATATTAGAGATATTAAAATGAAATTTTACAGAAGAGTTTTATTTATTAAGGCACACATTTGTACCAAATTTGAACGAAAACGGCCGCCCCCAACTATATTTTTTATTGGTGGGGGTGGAATCACACCCCGGGAACTCTTTATTTTGCATGTTAATATACTGTTTAAAAAATTTTATTTAATAGGAAATTTAATAAGGAAACTTTTGTGTCTCTTGAAATTTTTTGTTTGAATGAGTCGTTTTTAAAAAAAATGCGAAAAACTTAACACATGTCATCAATAAATCGACAAAATAAATTACCAGTTTTTTGAAATTCGATTTATTGATGACACGTGTTAAGTTTTTCGCATTTTTCTTAAAAACGACTCATTTAAACGAAAAATTTCAAGAGACACAAAAGTTT
>SSSI01010345.1:0-83869 GCA_004796505.1 Oryzaephilus surinamensis
ACCTACACAGTTTCATAAATTCATATTATATATATTATATAATATATTGCTTGTGATTGATTGAACTTGTAAGTCATATTTACAACGCTCGATTGGTTTGCATTGAAATTGAAATTAGTTGGCTAATAGATATTAAAAAGTGTTATAAATAATAAATTGTTGATATGAAGGCAGTACTTAATCATTTAAACTATATTATATTCGAAAAATCAACTAAAAACGTATAGTTAAAATATAATTAATGGAAAACTAATAAAAATTTGTAGAATTGTACTTTAATAAAAGAATGTTATATTGCTAGCATACGAGAATCGATTAATTTTGTATATTACTGGTGTCAGATTTTACATAGATGCCTATTTTCCAATAATTTTCAACATTTGTTTATTCAACATGGTAAATGCTACATAAATAATTTGCTAGTTGGAAGCAGTGAACTGAAATGTTATTGTTACAATAGTTATATTGCTATATTGAAACCCTTCTTGGTATAAATTTATTAACACAAACTCAATTTCTGTTGCAATAATAGACAGGATGAAAGCTTGAAACCATTTCTCGTATCACACATGCATATAACACACTTAAAACTATTTTTTTACATAATTTTACGATAAAATATTTGTACATGGCTGTTGTACGTAATTTAGGCAGAATCCTTTGTTAGCAATATCATTTGGAGCTTCTGTATTGTCTGAGTGAAACCAAAGCCTAAATGGTCTTAAAGTACCTGAAATGAAAAAATAGACTTTAAACGTTAATTAATTTAAAGCTTATAAAATAACGTAAGGTAGGTGTTATCGATTTATTGGTAAACATTATATGAATTAATTGAAAATCTACTACCTGTTAATTTAGTATGTAAAGAGGATTATAATAATTTCAAGTTGGTTGTTTATGTTTATGACACATTTACTTTAACGATGGTTTGTAGTTATAGTAAAAATCCTTTCAAATTTGCAAACAAACAATAAATAAAGCATTGAAAATGACAAGTTATGCTTTTCATTTTATGCTACCTACTATGAGTATATTAGTTGAGGTAACAAAGGCTTTAATAGGAAATATAACTTGTTGAATCACGAATGGGAGTAATAAAGGGACAAGTGAAAAGTTTTTAACTGGAAAAAGCTTTGAAAGGCTTTCAAATTTTTTAAATGGATCGAAAGACTATAATTGTTTATAAAATGGAAGTTGGTATAAATAAGTAATTTTATAATAAAATTGCAGCATTATTGTTTATAAAATTAAAATCAAATTTGACGTTATAAATTGTTTTAAAGGAATTTGTGGTTTCAAAACTAGGTAGTTCTTTCCTTTGAACAGTAGAAAGGTTTCCTATATGTATAATAAAGAGATTAACTGCCTCATAGAATCAAAAAAAAGATGGAATATTTAAACTAATTTCGTAAACAATGAGTAATGATTATGAAATGTTTGTTTTTCGAACAAAAGAGAATTTTTACTTTCCGTTGATTATAACAGTTTTTTTCCTGGAAACTGTAGTGATGATCCATTTCGATTGCAATTGTCTAAAAGTCACCCCCAACCCCCAACATCTAGGTTAATACCGATTGTTACTCACTTCGAACAGTTGTGGGCGTCGTTGTGACATCCGCACTCAACACACCTCCGCATATTCTATCCACATTCGCTGATGGTCCTGTGACAGGTCGGCCAACATTCGAAGCCATGGGAATTATGAGATAATCTGCTTGACAAAAGTTTGAGGATCCTGTGCTGCCAACCATTGCTGGAACGACATTATTTGTATTGCCTGATAGCGTAAATGACTGACTTCGGTTCGGATGTACTAAACAGAAAAATAAAATTATATACGTTCCGCAGAACACAAAAATACACAATGGTTCCGACACAACAGTTTCATAAATTCAATTTTCCTGTTTCGTTAGCAAAACTGTCTCAAAAGAAGATTTTCTGAGAGAAAAAAGAACAATGACATCGCTTCGTTTCAAAGGACATTGTTTACAATATAAGCAATATATTACTTTTATTGTTTGACATTATTTGGATCCTAATAGCTGTTTGTATCATATACGTATGTACAATTTTATTTAATGTTGATTTAATTTGATTCAATAAATTATATTGAACTGGGTTTAATTTAAAAGCATACTCAGGGAATTGGTTGTGTTTTATTGAATAGTAAAAGGGAAGTTAATCAGCAATCAGCAGGTATTTATTATAATCAACTTTTTATTGTAATAAACCGATGTTTATTCTGTTGATATTGTTATTTATAACACAAATATCTGTAATTGAAATAAGCTGCTTGTTAAGTTTGTATTTGAAAATAATGTAGTAAACAAATTTTATTTATTTTCGCTTCTGGCTATTTGAAAAATACCTGCAACCGCAGAATTATTATTCATTTAAATTTTCAATATATTCGTTCCAATAAAGTTCAAATTTTTCTGACCGTTCAATTGTAGAAAATTTTTAATTGATTTTGTATTGTGGTTTTTCCAACATACTCGTATATAAATCAATTCGTTTTGATTTGCTACCTATATTGAAATTTTCCATATTCGTTTTGTTTACAGATGTAAAAATACCCATGAGAATAACATATTGTAGATGTAAAACAATATAATATCTAACATATCAAACAAAGTGGAATATTGATAACATACTCTTGAGATTCGAATTCGTTAAAATTTAATTTGTTTCTTTTTAACGGTTCATTAGATATGCTCTTTGCTCTTTACGTTTAAAAATAACATTATTATACTACCTTGTCAGTTAATTAAAGAAGTTAAGAATGTTTTAATTAATTTTAACGAGCATGTTAAATTATTAAGTTATAAATTTAGAGAAATTGCAATAAATGATTCTTTAGTTAAAAAAATAAACAGAAAAGCATGTAACATTTAGCGTTTGCATTTCAGCAAAATGAAACCTATTGTAATGCTTGAATTTGCATTGCAACTTGAATTCAATGGAAATTTATATACAAACTAAATTATTGTGTTAAACGTAAAAGTTTAAGACAAAAAAAAGTAATAATTACCTGGATCTTCACACTGTGTATACTGTATACTACAGAAATTTCTTTCAGTTCGTACACAAACGCTGTAATCCTGATTTGAAAGTTGCAAACCAGTATTTGGGTCATAATTGAATGATCTTATTTGACCTGCAACCCCCATATAATACTGCAAACAACCTTCGTCAGCTGGAAACATGCAGACAATAAAATCCATGAAATTAATTTACATTTCGTATTGCGAATTAATATAATAATCAAGGGCCATTTGTTTACCTCGATACATTGCAGTGCACGGTATTTGGGTGATCCGAATTTTCCAATCTCTATTAAAGGACATGCCACTTGTTACTACAGATAAAGTGATTGGAGTATTTAGACCAGGACTGGCATCTACGTACACTAAAAACAACATCACTCACTAAATGCAACAACAACTTTCATGAATAAGTACATAAATTGGGATTAAGGTTTGAATTTCTGAAACTAACTTAATTAATTTGCACTTAGAGTTCGATTTTAGTTATTATGGAAATCAAATCAAGCTTCATAAACTAATTTGAATACCTATACTGGTATTTGGATGTTGTTTATAACTCTAACAAAACCAGTTTGCAGACAATTATTACTGAATTAAGGATTTTTATGCACTTACTGTGATTCCCTACATTGTTACCACAAATTGCTGGAACTGGATTTCCTCCAGTCACAATAAACTGGTCATTATTACATACGTTATTCATCGTTTCCGGTCCCATGATATTGAATTTATCAAAATCGAGTCTGGAAATAAAAACTGATTGGTTCATATTTTGCTAAACTACCAAATATCAATAGAAGATTAAAATAAAAGTTAAAAAATTGCGGTAATATAATGCAGATCGTACTTTACTTCCCTGAAGCAACCAAAACATTATTAAAAAAATATTTCGTTAGTAAATGTACACATGTATTTTGGATTATATCGACTGTTTTTACATTTTGATAAAGTTTATAGCTTGCAGATAGGATTTAATAAAATCAGTTCATCGACATACATATTTTTAATTGACAATTACATTTTAGTTAATGCAATTTAATGATGGCATTATGTTTTATGTATTGTTCGGGAATTTACAGATTTACGTTTGATTGCAAATTTTAACATATTTAATCCATGTATAAAAAATATGAAAGTTCAAAGCTAAATTTTTTATAAAAATTGTCGTCGTACCTGTATTGGCAAATGTTTGGGTTCGTTTTTAATATATTTATTTGGCAGGACCCAGTTCCCGAATATTGATTTGGATACCCATTATTTACAAAATAAGTTCCATTTTCACGGGCTGTACTCCCACAGGATGCTAAAACTGCGTCACGAAGAAACAAGATTAATGAAATATATGTACGAACAAAAGAGGAATAGTTAAATAAGTACCAAAATACAGTAAAGGAAAATGTCCAACTATAGAATTAATTACATTTGTACATTTATATGCATATAATATGAAATGTGTACTAACATATGCAGCAAGTTCCAAAGCCTCCAGCACAGGGACCGTTGGCGGTGCCGCCCTTTTGGGCACATTCGGCGGCTGTTACACATGTGCCATTATCTCCTGTTGCTCCCACACAATCCAGATTATTAAACTGGATGTACGTAAAAAGAGATAAAACTGCAATAATAAACATACCATTATTTATTTGCTAATTAGTTGTGCTTTCCCATCAATTCGGTCTGTATTTTTTATTTTTACCACTTTGTAACGAATTAGTGAGGTAAAATAATATGGTTTTATTTCATGCATAGTATGTACATTATTTAAATGAATTCTTTTAAATGCAATTTTGTGTATATCCGATATTATAAAATGTTAATGCAATTTTATGTTTAAACATAACAAAAGTAAACTTAACTACAAGAACTTTCTTACTTACTTAGTAGTTTTATTATATATGAAGTTTAAAAAGTGAATTTAATATTTCCTTGCATACAAATTTCTATGACTATATTGCTTTTAGTCGGAATTGGTTTTAATGGAATATAAAATTACATGTTATATTAATTTAACTTACAACGTCCTCGGCGACTATTCATTTGAAAAGGGCTAATTCCATTAATGTTACTTTTCATGGGCTCCCCAAATAAATACAAGTTAGGCTGTTTTGATCTCATTTGGGTTTTTAATATTTCACACTTTAAAATTGACGAATACATTAATACCAATAATGTTATCGATTTAATGCACATGTTTGTTGCTTTTCTTTCGTACATAATTTATTTTCACTCGCGTTCACTAATGTTGTACAATTTTTCTCAATATTTACTTATAATCTATATTTTACAAGTTTCATACGATTTGTGAACATTTATTATTAGAATGAGTGTGCTTTATAAATTTTTATTAGACCATTTTTCCTACCTCTTGTAAAAGTTATACAGCGAAACGAAAGAGCCAGTGGCGTGCATTTTTTAATTAAAAACGCTTTAAAGGGTAATAAAAAAGTGTAATCATTCGTATGAATGAATTACGACTATTTTTTGATTGTTTTTCATAATTAATTACATTTTTTGTTAAAATTAGTATGTTCAGTAAAATAAGAGTCTTGTCAATTATGGATTTATTCCTTAATGTATAATTATATTAAAATATTAGCTTTTATAAGAATTTTTTCAAATTGGTAGGTATATAGTGTTAATAAAAAATTTATTATGCACGAATTATTCGGTACTTGTACAATATATCTTAGAGGCCATTAAATTTAAGCTAACATAATGATAAATTCAGTGTTTTATATGGATTTACTTTAGTTGACATAAAACTGAAACGAGTTCATTTTGACTAGAGGGACTTTTCTTTGTTTACTTGGCTCACGTTGACTGTTTTATTTATAGTTACTAATTGATTTAACGAAATAGTATTGAAGTATGAGTATATAGAAAAATCGAAAGGCAATAAATAATTTATTTCTTGCGATACTACTGCGCCATATCTACTTCAAAGCTATTATTAAGTTCCATGCTAAAGCCCAAACTGTTATTGAGAATGAACAAATTAAGCTCGAATTATTCAGGACATTATATATATACTCCCATTCGTTTAACAATTGAGTCTGTTATATTGCTAGAATGGATTGCTAATGCTTTCTGTTTGATTGGATTCTCGATTATGAATTAATATCGTCCAATGCAATAATAGCATTAAATCTGGTGTTGTTTTTTGTTATTGCAACGCCTGTGTATACGTATATTATAATTTGATAAATATTATTTAAAAACAAACTAAATGGTCGAGAAACTGCCTATAACGCTAATTTTATTCAAGTGAATACTTAAACTCGACTTCACGTAAGTTGTTTGTGCTTTGTTAAAAATCATAATACTTGAACAAATGTAATTATTGTTTAAATGGTGACAGAAAAGAGAAATTACATACGGGGAAATGATATATTATGTCAACAAACTATTATTTATTGTTTCATTATCACACACGGAAGTATTTAAATTTCTTTTAAATAAATATAATGGAAATAATTTTTTCATTTTATAGAACAATTATTTGTTTTGTGAAACAATTAGTTTATGTTCTGGTTGAGGGATGTGAAGAGAAATGTGTTTTTTGTATGGATACTGTTAAGAAGTAATAATAATTGTATTATTTTTACTTTTACTAAGTATTATTAATGCTATTAGTGTTAGATATCTGCGAGTATAATCTATGTCTATTTAAAATTTTGTATATTACGTAAAAACTAGATAATAAAACTAACAGCAAGTTTTGAATAATAGGTTTACATGTCTAATGTGTTTAACTATTATTTTTTCCATTATTCGTAATTGAGGTAATTACATTTATTATCTCACCCCTATGGACTTCTTATGTACATTTTTCATTATTATTATTTAATTAATTAATATTTACATTAATAATTATCAGCTTTAATTATTTCTTAGTATCAATAATCGATTTTTATTTTGTATTTAATTTTTTGTTCAATACAGATTGAATTCTTTTAAAAAGTGTTGAAAAAGGCGTTTAGGTAGAGCTTCCAGCTACCAGATGGCAAAACGCTACATTTTGTCCTAATATTCATTTCTTCTATATATTCGTGCTTAGTTTGCCTTGTTGTCCAGAGATCGCAGCAACGGTATAACGATATAAAAATTTAATTCGTATATTTTAAAATCTATAATACAATTAAACATTTTTGTTTAAATATAGCTTTTAATACAATCATTTTTACTGAATACGTAATTCGCATACATATATAGTATATTATATAGGTATAATTAATTAGGATTCTTTAGACTGGCAATGAAACGGAAGTTGATTCGTTTAACACATCATGTTAAGAATAAAGGTATCGTTGAACACAAATTAGGACATAATTAAATGTACGCATCATTATATTTCAATGAAAATATAAATTAATGTAAAATAATTCAAACGTTTTGGTAAATAAATGTTCGCATTAAAATATATCAGCGCAGCTTTTTATAACAAAATGATTTTCATCTGAAATACCAAAAAATTAATGTTTTGTGACGACTTTAGCTTGTTATTGGGATTGAAAATATCAATATGTTATTCAGTTTTTATTAAATACAGAGTATAATATAAAATTTGCTAATTAAAGAATATAAGTAGGTATATTTTTAAGTTTTTGTGGATATGCTCTTAATGGTGAAATTATGATAATGAAAACATTAACATACAGGGCAGACAGTCATAAGTATCATTTTTTTTTCAGTCTGTGTGAAAGATTTAAGTTATTACTGAATTTCTATTTAAATCAACGTTAGTTTGTATAACATTAAAACATTTTTCACTCATTTGTTAATTAACTGCCAATTTAATGTTAATATTGTGTAACAATTATACGATAAATACTTTTTTGCATAATCATATTTATAAAAGTTATATTCTTCATGGTAAATTCCGTATAATGAAGTAAAAAGAATGTAATATATGAATATGTGAAAACGGAAACGGGGCTGTTCGTTATCACGAAGGCTACATTAATAAAATTTAATTTGAATAACATTTCAATGATGATCTAAAATGCAATGTCCTGAGTTAATTTTACATATTTATTGACGAGTTATTCATTAAATATTAAATTAATCAGTCGCGTGTAAATGCTAAGGCTATATGCAAGATCTTTCATTATAGGAGTATCTCGTTAGTCTCGTTTAACAAAGTGTAAAATTACAAATTCACACTTGGATAAATAGGAAGTAATGTGTGGAAAAAATACTTTATCGACATGAAATTTAGGGCCAGTCTATATATTCAATTTCTATATTAAAATAATTGCTGTTTACATCTTTGGAAAATTCACTCAATGAAATGAGGTGCGAAATTTTCTCAAGTTAGAAACTTTAACAACTGTGTCATGAAACTTTGTTCTAAATGTTTCAGTTCAAATAATTATAAATTAATTATTACATTATTAAATGATCATATGGTATAATGAAAAAATTTATAGACAAAATTAGGTAATTAACTGGCGTAAAAGGTCATTCAAAGATGCATGGTACAAAATTTATGTAATTTAATGGCATACATTATAGTTGTAGCAAAATTTAATTAATTACAACTTCTTATGAATATCTATGTACATACCATCGTATATAACAGATTTAATTCACTTGCTGCACCTATTTTATCATACAATCAGCACGAACATTGTCGTGGACCATGATATGTTTTGCTTATTTTTTTCTAACTGTTGCAGACAATGCAAATATGCAACAAAATAATTAAATAACACATAAATATTGTAACTATATTATAATAATCACATTATATTTACGTACAAATATCCATAGATAACACGATAAAAAAAATAACAGACTTGAAGTTAATATAATTGTTAAGTGTGAAAACGATACAGAGCATAAGCTAGTTAGTGCATAATAAACTATTAAATGAATAATGCATTTTTTAACCAATTTTTATATAGAATTGTTAGTTACATATTAAATGTAAAAAAAAATATGTAATTTTCCCATATTATGAGCACAGACGATGTTATCGACATCGTGTATTTAAAAAATAACATAAATACAACAATTGGTTTGCTGGAATAATTGAGCAAGAAATTGTCGGTCTTGTGATGGACGATCTTTATCTGACACTATAGTTATAGGTTGGCATACGGAGTTAGAAATGTTGAGGTCTTGATTCACATACTTTTCCAACCATCCACAGTGAGTGACTCTCTTATAGACGATTTCTGTCCTCTGTCAATCGGTATATGGACTGACTGGAAAACCTCCTCATCATCATAGGCGACGATTTGTGTGTGTTTTGTTGCCTGTTCCACCATGACTCGCCAATTCTTTCAATAAAACCATTCTCACCAATATATGCCTTCCTTATACTAACTGTTCAAGGATAATTATAGTCAACTTCTCTCTTTTTGTTGTTCTCACACTTGTAATTTTTCTTAGTTTTTTATTTTCGTTCTATTAGGATTCTTGGAACACTTGCCATAGCTATCTCTCCGTATAATACAGTCGGTAAAATTATATTTGGATCCAGATCCAGGCTAAGATTTTAATTACGTTTCAAAAGCCACCTACTATTATTATTCATTGAAAGTCACTTCAACAAGGATGCAGAACAGAAGGTATAAGTTGATGAGCAAAAAATTATAAACACTTTTGAAGAATTTTATCTCAAGTATTTTGTTTTCGCAATAAATGAATAATAGGTGCGATGATTGTATTATTTAAAAGGAGTTGATTGTGGATACAAATGAAGTTTTTTTTTGTTAAATATGCTATGAATAACCACCATGTTGCAACGTGTCTCTTTTTAAATTATATAACAATAAGATTGTGACGTAAGTACAGTAGGCTCGTCATATCTTCAATGTCACATGAGAAACTATTATCGTACTAACTGATCGAATATGTACTCGTAATTATGAGTTCAAAATTAAAATCAAAATGAGGAAACAAAAACATTTTTATTAATTAAATTTTCAACTTAAAAAAAAAATTATACTCGTAAATGTTCAAATTATCAACTAAATAGACCTTTCTAGTTTTGGAGTCACAGAATGCGTGGGCATCTGTCATTAGCGCAGGTAATATTCTGGATAGGTCTATTGTTAATTTAATTTGCATTAAATATAAAATATGTACTAAGGTCTACATTAGTCAAATAGTATATGTAGAAATTCATAAAAATATTAAAATTCGTATGATTATAGCACAAATGAAGAACATATCTATTTTTGTTTAATATAATATTAATGCGATAAAGGTAAGTAATAACATATGTCTTTGATATACTCTACAGTTTGTCACGTGTTGTTTAAGATTCGCCGACCTAATTATAGTTAATGCCTGTTTGTTATAAAAATTAAAAATACTATACATTAGCGTTTTTATTTTTTATTTATATATTTATGCCATATGCATGTAAAACACATACATGTTAATTATATTTTGATAAAAATATCCACTTGCTATACAAAACCCTCATGATAAGAGTCTTGAAAGCTATACTTATTGAACGTATCAAATAAAATGACATATTTTAAGTTTGAACTTTGTACAACGATTTGAACAAAACTGCTTATAGAAAAATTAAATGTTACACATTACAACATTTGCAAATTTATTACAAACGTAACACAGGAAAACCTAATTAATGTTCATTTCGAACGAATGTATGTGAAAAGTGCATAAAAATACCGAATTATTAATAAAGTTATGGGGCAGGATTTATAAAAGTGTGAAAATTTCTTTTAAATTGGAATGCTATGCAATGAATGTAGGAGCTATCAGAATATAGTGACGGTGACGGATATGGATATAAGCAAAGCCGTCGTTATATTGACTACCGTCTTTCATTCCACGACTTGTTTCAAGAATATCGTGGGAACTACCTGATAAACCAAGTACTCAATGAAGTTTTACTAATAAAAATAACAAAAAATTAGTCGTGTCTTTGAAAACATTTTGTTTAGTGATTTGTTGTCATGACATATTTTATGTAGTAGAATTAAGATGGACTTTAATTTTAAGCATTTCTTGAAGGAATGTTGAACAGAAGATGTAATAATGATTTCATCGAGATTCATTCAAACAACAATTTCTTGTTTACCCGAAAAAAAAAACAAACAAGAAGATTTAATACTATATAACTATTTACAATTATTTATATGTTTGATTAATAAGGAAAATTAAATAAATATGAGCGTTCATCAACGATTTGCAGTTACCGATTTAATAATTTATACAACAGTGGGTATGCAATTTAAAAAAAAGATTTCAAATGTGAAAACACAGTGGAAATGTAATTCTTGTGTAAATGTATAGAAAAATCTAATGGTAAATTTATTATTAAGTCATTCTATTAAGTTGAGCAAATGGCAAATATCTTTTCAGTATGAATAACGGTTGTGGATGGCAATTACGTTTCCATTTGTTGTTATACATAATGGCAATGCAGAATCTGAACTTCACTATTTTGTAATTATATAAATTGAGCATTAAAAAAGGTGTTGCATTGTAACGTGGCGGTATTTACTCGATAAACGGCTTTGATTCCGATTCTATTGTTTAAGAAATAACAAAAACTCACAACATAGTTTTCTTTACTGCTACTGATTTAATTTTCTTAGTAAATTAAACTATTATTACCTACAATATCATTACTTTAAAGGTGTAATTTTAATTAAAACGAGGAAATTTATACAAAATAACTATTCGCATTTATAGAGTTTTGGTCGTTTATTTTGTATGAAATGCAGGATATTTATTGACCTTTTAGTACTTTTTCATTTTAATAAAAACAGAAAAGTCGTAAAACTTAATATGGGAATTTGATTACTTAATCCGTTAATTCCAGTGGCCGCTAGTTCTCATAGCCAAAGATGAAAAGATGAACACACAGGTCTATTCGATGAATTTTAACTATTTCATGTTAAATACTATTGAATGCCAACGAACTTTTTTCATTTATATTGAAATTTTTTAATGACACTGAAATATATTTACTAAATTGGTAGTATATTTAGTTCGGAAATATAAAACATAACGAAAAAAGTGTGACCGCCAAGTGGTTTACATTTTTTCATTTGAAAATTCTATTATTTTTCTAAAAATTTCAAATGATTCGTCAACTTTCTGTTTTTAGCTTGATGAAAATAGTTATTAATGAAGGTCAGCACTTTCTCACACACAGCATCAAGTTCATTCATAGATTTGCTTTATATATATGATAGTACAAAAAATTCGAAAATTAATTGTACTCTAAAAAAGACAAATGATGAAGACCTGGACCAAAGGTACGAGATAATATACGGAATAGCTATGTGACGAAAAAAAAAACTTCAAGTTAGATAATGTTTGTTTCTATGTATATATGAGCGGATCGGTTTCAGATGTTCATTCATGTCAATAGAAATGATACCATCTTAGGTATTTGGGATGGGCTCTTTCTAAAACTTTATCGTTTTACGTTCTACAACTTTATATATATATATATAGGTAGATACTGGTGGTTGTCAGCAAAAAGTCCATTGGCGTCCGTAATATATTAAGTACTATAAAAAGCTTAGTTTGATGGCTCTTGTAACAGACTTATTTTATATCTCTATAACTTATAGGTTGGGAGAGGTACCAGTTTGGTGTGCGAATTTGGCAAATGTAACTTTTGTTAATTTATAGTGGCAGGATCAACGAGTTTTATACATGTGCAAAAGATATGATAATTAATTTTGTCGACCGTGGAATTGTTTTTGTCAATTTTATACCACAAACACTAATGTATACTTCTAAAATTAAATTAAAATAACTGTTGTTGGATAGTTTACTACTTTTTACGAACATTGATTCAGTAATACAATTATAATAACTATAATGATGCAATAAAAAATGCCACATTTACTTAAATAGATGACTTTCAAAACTCCCGCTGTATTTTAGCCCTCTACCGTTAAATAAATCAACTACGAGTATATGAAAGTGTAACTTTTTGTTGTATACCTATATGGAATAATTTACTAATAAATCACGGCTCCAAATAAGGCACGAAAGGTTAAAAATGGGTGTGAAAACCAGCAAAATAAAAAACACAAAAACATATCTAGTATCTACGCCCCTGATTTGAATATAGTGGCCTATTTTGCTTATAACGAGCGGCTGTCTACAGTATTTTTGAAAAACACGAAAATCAGCCTCTATAAAACTAAACCGCTCGATCGGTTTCAACCGATACGAAATTCGAATTGGACCAAAATACAACTTCGATTAGAGTTGAATTTAGTAGACAACCCTATATAGCTGGCCAGATTGCTACATTCATTTTAATGCGCTACTGTTGTCATTCGATTTTTATGGTTCCGGTCCAGTTTTTTCTTTTCTTTATTATACATTTTTTTTCACTTGAATTGTGTTTCATGTTCGGGATGTGTATATATGGGGGAAAAAATGGGAATTTTTGTTTTGGTACCTCTCTAGTTAACATTTCTACTGTCGGCACTGGGTTATAACTTGTCCAAGTAACGAAGACATCAGTGACAGTTTACGGTGCCGATATTTTAAAACTATAAAAACATTACGCATTTTATTACTTTACACACATTTCGTCGTGTATATCTTTTGAAATTGAGTTTCACATTTATTTATTCCATAATAAAGTTAATGTTTTTGTAAAAGAATCATAAATTACGGTTTATATATATAAGTATATAGCATATAATTTATGGTTAAGATTAATATCAAAGACAATTTGCAAAACTTCTGTAAATTTTAATCAATTTCTTACTATTTTATAACTGCCACATAAATTTTTATTGTTAAATGTTTTTTTTTTTTGCCATAAAATACAATATATCACAATGGCATTCAATTTAAATACAATTATTTTCTGTTTTGTTGTAGAAATATATTATATATATAGATATTTATTGTTTTCATTTGGCTAATTAGAAAAAGCGAAACAAATTCCCAATAAAGTTGTTTGGTAGTCACTTGTATGCAAATATATACCTAATTATTATTGTAATCTAAGCACATTTTATCTGATGAAATCTATATTGTCTGGACGCACAGTATTTTCTTTCTTCGGACATCTAGTTGATGACTGTTAAACGGAAGAAGAAACCGTTCGTTAATTAATTATACGTTAATTATTCAGATTTTTCTATTTGAGATGTAAAATGGTTTTCCTAGCGCATAACACACACATATACACACATACATACGTACTTTATAATGTTGTTTATAAATAAGTCTGTTAGTTCGTTCACATGCACTATATGTAAGTATATAAAAAATTACCTAGCAATATATTTTAACTTGAATGGAATACATATATGAAAATCAACTTGTAAAACAATTTTTTTATATAATGTATTATTTAACTCATTCTATCTAAATTTTAATGTAAAGTAATTGTTTTAATTACAAGGCGCAAGCTACTATAGATAACATTTTAATTTTCTTTTTTTCATGTATAATTTGTCTTCATAGTGGAACATCATACCATCACAATGATGATGGTGCCGTTTCAATTTCGGAACAAAATTTAATTAAAATATTTAAAGGATTAGTTGTAAATTTTAAGATCGTTATCATAATCAAATTATAATTTTATTTCAATTTTTAAATATGATAATTATATAGTAATATATATAAAGTGTGTGGAATATAGTTATAGAAAACAGTATAAAAATTGTTAATATGTATTATGTATTTATACGCAGACATTGGTATTAGGCTAATAATTAAGAAATAATAACATAATGTGCAGTTTAGGCATTATTAAAAGTGAATTACTCTAATACATTGTAGAAAAATTAAATGAAATGGTCGTTTGTTCTAAAAACTATAATTAGATATTTAATATAGATTAAAGTTGCTACCATTTTAATGTCTTAATTTTATAGAGTGAAATTGTTTTATTTGTGGAAACAACTCAATTTCAGGTAAAATGCAGATAAAGATTTCTGTTAAAAGATGTATGACCATTGCTCCAACGTCTAGAAACAATATGAGAAGAGGGTATCCGTACAGATTTATGATGTCCCCATGTATTTTGTTAAAATATCTCCAGTAATTTTCTAGTTCATTGCGAAACAATGATATACATTAAAGGCGCGTGACGTCTGACATGAAACCAAACTTGGCTCCTCTTGTGTACTACATTACAAGATAACTTTCAGATGATAATTTACTATGGGTAGAAATATTACCTGATATCTTAATGAAACTAGGAATGTATGTACAACATACATGAATGTTATTTCATGTCTTTATTATGAAATTTATTGCATTTAAATTTGAAAAATAAATAATATTTTTTTTAAATAATCAAACGATGATCCAATTTCTGTTGTGTTATTTGTGCAATAATCGGTTATCTTTGAATTTGAGTTTCATGTGATAGTTTGCTACGGTTTGTAAAATATAAGAACTCCTCTTGTAATAAAACTTAAAGGTTACTTAATTATGACCTTCTTTAAACCAAAAGAAGGCATCAGATGTTAATAAAGAATAGTAAACAAGTTTAAAGGATATCATAATATCAAATTCATCTAAGAAGCATTTAGTATTTAGTTTGTGGTAATAATTTTAAATACACATTTAACCCACTCTAAATGCAAAAGTAGCCGGTACATTGGTCCTGCATTTCTGTTCATAATAATGACATTTACTATCTCAGTGGAAAGATTATATTTTACAGATTATCACTTGGAACTGGACCAAATCAATCGACTGCATTCAGAAGCTTTTGAAAAATGCTACTTTTTTAAAATTTCTTAAATTCGCACTATATTTTTCTATTAGATGAATAAACTGTACCTATAGGGAAAAATTTCCCCATAAAAAGGGTATATAACTAGCCACACGTACGTGAATGATTATATTAAATTGATTATTCAATATTATATTCAATTATATGATTCATTTTTTTGTGTTTGAACAACAAGCCTCTATCCCAGATTTTGATAAATATTCCACATAATACATATGAACCAGAATTGTTTTTTCCATCTAATACATCAACAAACCCATACCGGTAATATGGTATTTTTAATCATGCTGTCAACTGGGATATAAACATAATTCAATGTTTGAAAGTAAGTTGGACATGGGCATAAACAAGTGTGACATGAAATAAACTCTGAAATGGTATCGAACGTATCAGCGGTCCCGGTGTCAGATGGGTGTGTGTTTTAGTGTGCAGGGTGAGCCGACCATGGACCGTTGGATGACAGCTTATCGGTTAGTAAGATGGATGAGTATGGTCGGATGGATCGTCTATATATACGATGATAACATATACGAGAGACTGGATGGTCCTGAAGGATCATTGCAGCTGATATTGTACCTGTCAATGACGCCAAATCGTTGAAGAGCCGTTTCATATATTTTAGAATGTTATAGACTTAAAGTATTAATAAATTTTCAAACTGTCGTCCATAAAAAAAAGTGAAATAAACTAGTTGATAAAATTTGTTAACTTTAATTGTTATAAAAATTTTAATAGGCACATTTTATAACAAATTATTGTAACAAATGTAAAAATAAAAATATATTTTGTTAAAAAAGGAATGTTAATTAATTAATATATCGACTATTTCATATATAGGTTATTTTAATGAAGTCTTTATAATTGTTTATTATGTATTTTCTGCAACTAATTGACGAAAGTTACAGAAGAAAAAAATTGGAGCCTGAAAGATAAATTTTTTATGTGTTCCCACATTTTAGATAATTTTTAAAATATACTTCAAGTTTTTTAATAATGCGTATATTTTTGTTGTTATTCATTGCTGCTGAAAAAAATGGCACGTGCTGATAAAAATAACAATTTATTATTTTTAACCCAATACTTATACATGGATTATATATTTATACATGTTATAGTGTCAAGTATATTTACATTTTATCATATTACATACGTGTTAATAATTTTATGTAATAGGTTTGATACATTTATTTGCCACATTAAAATGCAAATTGATTATTTTAATAAAAAAATTCAACTGGTAATGATGATTTTTGAAATTTTTTTGTACCAACTGTCAGTGGGGCACGCAAAACGGAAGTGACTTGAAAAAGGGTGCACCCAAACACTTGACTACTGATCCTGAAAAATATATTTCAGATAAACACATTAAAAATCCCCTATCAATTTGAAAACGAAACAAAAAAAATATACAGTGCAACATTTTTCTGTTTCACACCACCTGTCTTGCCGCCGCATTTCAAATGAAGAGATAACGGTGGGATTTTTCGAAAAAGATGGAAACAACTTTTATAAATAATCTCAATAATCAGTTTTTTGTATTTTCAATTAACAATAGAATACCGTAAAGGCACAAATTGTACTCACCTGGCTGGCTTGATTATTGACAATAAATTATATTGTGAGTCATATAAGTAAATGTAGGTAAGATGAAGTAACTGTAGACAACAATAATGCAACAATATCCTATTCATAAAATTTTTACGTTATTGTTTTTCATGTAATAATTACTATCTGGTTAGTTTTTTGTTGATGGAAAATAATGACTATATTACAACAGCAATTTTTTCAATCAAAACACACCATTTCTATATTGTCACATAGAAAACGGATTTTTCCTGAAAAAACGATTTGTCGCCGTAATTAAATGGGCGTTTATGTGCATTTTAAATGGTTTTAACGAACCGATATACCCACGTCTAGAACAGGTCTGAATCGAATTGTTCTTACGATGTCGTTGTTCCCCTATCAATGTTCCAGACAACCCTTAACCCCGACGAACAAATGAAATATACCCTTTGTGTACACAGACAGAGGCACACAATATACATGTATACGAGTATAAACTTTTGATTTGGCTAATAATATTCGGTTTCTCACTGTGAAATGCGTAGCCACGCTTCCATTTCCCCAACAAAGGTTGAATAGGCCTGTCCAAAATCGTTCGGCAGGGTGATAAGTTCGTAACAAAATTTTCCGTATATCCAGCTAAGAGGGCGGCACGTGCATCTTGTGTATACCTTACATTTTGCACCTCAGGGGTCGTGGTTGTCCTTGTATATATTATATACCACCCTTTGGCCTGTGGGAAAACCATACGAAATCTATTTTGAATTATTATTTAATGAAAGTATCTAGTTTCTTGTTCAAGTCCACTTGATTTAAGATCTCTTGTACATATTTGTAAAATCTAACTGTATTATTGAATATTGTATGTTTAAATTTTTTTTTCCATCCAGAAATTAAATATTAATAAAATAGACACACAAGATGATTCTACACATTTTCATAATTATATACATTAGTGGAATGAACTGGATGGTTTTTTTGTTGTTGGGCATTTTTATTGCACATGGTGTCCACGTCCAAAAATCTCAACTATACACTAAACACATTGTAGTTGTAACTAAACATAGCTATTTTCAACTGAGCATTGGACATTTGATTATGCCTTCCGCCAAATTACTATAATTCAATTTGTACGATAGGTTTTTTTTATTGTACTCGTATATACTTGTTTGGAAGATGTTCAAAATTTATGTATAATTTTATTTATTATTATATAGCTGTATAAAATATAGTTTGTGTGGGCTCGTAAAATATGTATATTTTATAAATAAACATTGTAAAATACTAGGTATATTTGAAAATGTTATCGAAAAGTTGAATGAAATCAATTTTATGATAAAAAAGCTACCGTGTTATTCACGATTCATAACTAATCCAACAAGTTAAAAATTTAATGTGTATGTGCATAAGATTAAATTTGGCTTAAAGCTCGAATTTGCATTTGCTTAATATTAAAATGTTTTTATATAAGACATTAATAAATTACTAAAATTATAATCCAATTAAATTTCTATTATAATTAATTTTATATTATTATTATTTGTATGTTTTTTTTTCAAAGTGCATAATTATTTAAATCTAAACCATTAGAAGTTTGTTGTTTACATTCGTGTTAATAAATTATATAGAAAAATATACTGTATAAATTATTTGAGAAAAAATTTCTTTAATAACATTGTAACTTTTTCTTCTCATCCGTTTTGCTGATATTTTTGTGACGATATTCCGGTCACGTTTTTAAATTTCAATCGAAAATTTAATGGAACACACACTGGCTGTAATTGTCGTTTTCGACTTGACAATTATTTTTATTTTTTGTAATAATTTAATCGTTTACACAGGATATTATTAACTGCTTAATTTTTATAAAACTACTGTATGGAAATAAAGAAAGCTTTTTGATATAATATAAAAGATAAACAATTTCTTATTAAAATTTTCATAATATATTTACAACTGCATTTACGTTATAATTTCTATATAGAGTACTTTTCTGGTCCATAATTTACGAATTAAAATTCATTCCTCTCAATTTGACTTATATTTAGATATATTTGTATGATAAAACGAAATAATTGCATCTAATAATAAACTAAAAATAATCCGTAAGTGTAGAAACAAGTACTTGAACAATGAGTAGTGTTTAAGTACTCATTAGTTCACTCCATTCTTACACTTTAATTTTAATTTGAATGAAAATCATCATATTTACGTAATAACTATAGTAAATATATATATGTATATGTGTTGTGTACGGGACTGTAATAAAGCCGGCATTATTTTTGACAAGTAGAGCTTTGTTTCTACTTCCTGTTGACTGTTATTTTAATAACCATGCCTAATATGTGAGTGATGATACACTTGGTAAATCTAAAAGTTTTTCAATGTTCTCATGAATAATGGACTTTTCTAATTCTGTAGAAAGATTGTCAAAGATTGTTCATCAGAAATCTTCACGTCAATAATTGCATAGTTTACATTGAATTTGTTTTTTGTGAAAAAAACCGAAAACTTTAATTAATATCGTTATACTAAGTTATTAATTATTTATAAAGGACAGAAATAATAAATTCAGCGTCTGGTCATAAGCCAATGAAAAATAGAGGTTTGCTATATGAAGAAGTGACGTTTATATAAATATAAAGTTTATGTTTAGTATAAAAGTGATGTGATATATAGTGGCAAAGAAAATATCACAAAATACAATGAAAATCACTATGTACTGCAAATGAAGCTCGGATATGTTATAAAAATAAGCTAAGTGTATTTGATGAGGACGGGTGACGGCCGTCGGCTTTTTATGACACATTTCAAACGACGCCTCACGGAATTCACTAATGAGCAGTTGGCTTGGCGTCGGTGTACGTAACCATGACTACACAATGCCGCCTCCAACGTTTTTTTGTGTCAGCATTTTCCACATTAATAACTCTTGCACTACGATGCATCATTACAAAATCAACTATCAACCTTTTTCAATAATTATTATTATTACTGCACTTATTCTTTGCCATTTTGTGAGTGATATTTGAGCTTTTAACGTTTTTTTCTGAAATTAATTCAGTAAAAGAAAATTTATTAAAAAAAACGAATTGAACACAAATTTAATAAGGTTTGTATAATTACCACTATATTAAAAAGTGCACTTATTAAATGTGAAAAAATAGTCCCTCATCTTTTAACAGTTTATTAAACATCTACAATGTTTAATTATTATTAAGCGTTCAACGTTAGAAAAACCTCGGCCGCGCATGGACCGAATGGTATTCGACACGTTACGGCAATTCAGAGCTCCACTACTAAGTAGGCAGTGGCGTAACTACTATAACTATGAATATTATGTAGGAATATGTGAGTGCATTATGCATAGCCCTATAAGCGAAAGACGAGTCGTCTAGGTGCGTATTTAAAATTGTCGGGTTTCTCCCTCTCCAAAAATACGACTACGCACACTAGCCAAGGTTTTTCTAACGTTGAACGCTTTGTAATTATGTATAAAATAAATTGCATTTAGTTTCTTTGAAGAGGAAACTTAAACTAAGTTATGAAAATTGTCTTTTTTTCAATAAATATAGGTATAAATATCAAATGATACTGCAGTATATTAACAGCTTTTTCAAAATTATATGCACATTTTGTAATAAAAATACGTTGTTTATAGATGTAATAGAGAAATTTGTCACAATTTCATTAAAATGTGGCATTACTTAAGAATATATCATAATAAAGGAACACAAATTAAGCGATTATAAAAGAAAAAATGAAAAGACTTTTAAAATTAATGGAACAGGTTATGAAAGAAAAATCAGGTCCATTTTAAATAGACTTCATAAAAATTTAATTATGTTGATTTTTCTAATTAGATAGATGTTTTCTCGTTAATAAAACAAGACATAAATGCAGATATGTTGAAAAAGCCCAAATTAGTACAATGGATTTAATATTTTTGAAATATTAATCGCATTATCACGCATTTAGTCATGTAATAAACGACAAATTAGGTATGAATTTCATCAAGTTTTACTTATTTTGAAAATTTTCGATTAAGAAATTCAATTAATATGCAAATGATTTACACGTTTTACATTTAAATTGACGTCATTGGTGTAAAATATTTTACTATAAAAATAAATTGCAAAATAATTTAAAAATATTACTACAAAATAAAAATTGATTTTAATCACGATATTAAAGTAATTATATTGTAATTTATCGTTTAAAAATTTTTTAATGCAATTTTATAAAAATTTTTATGTTCACTATAACCACAGTTAATAATATATTAATATATATAGATGTAATACACAAGATATCAAGTCTAGTTATAACAGGATGATCATATTTAATTCAATGGTTTAAAATCTTTCAGGCATCATGTTTTTTGCATGACTTGCTACTATTTATTTAGAAATTATGCACATAAACTATTTGAACAGAATGTTGTATAATAAAATAATTTATAAAAATGCAGGTTAAGATGAATCGTTTTCCACTATATACATATATATGGACTTACGGTTTTCCGATAATATTCTATGTTATATTTGAATGATGGTCAGCTGTCACACCTCGTTGTAGACAATTGTATTATAATTCTTACAGGTGTCCTACAATCGCATAGGACAGATGGTCTACAATAACGCCATTCACTTATAATCCATTTTGATATACTATATCTATATACTATACTATAATACATATATACATGTATATTATACAAACATATTCAAGAAATTGATGTAGAATTTTTTATGATATATAGCTAATATTTTTCTGTAGCTTTTTGCTTCATCGATTTTAATTATATAGGTGGATATTGATTAGAGGTTGGATTAGATATATAATTTGCATAAACATAGAGAATTATTGATTTATTATCTATTAACATCAGGAGACATTCATTCGCAGATTATGATCATTATAATTTTTAATTAGATTTTATACACCAATATACATATTTAATAAGTGATGGACTTGATGAATGATGGTACTTTGATGGATTATTTGTCATTTGGCAAAAGTCAGTAATTGAATTGAGTTTTAATGTTAAAATATTTTTCCTCTAAGAAAAATTCCACATGATTTTTAGTGGAAAAACTACCAGTGTAATAATACCTAATTTAAAAAAAATTATTTATAAATAAAAAAGCTACTTTTTGACAGATATTCTTTTATAAACACAAAAAACTGTCTAGTTTCTGACCCACTTTTATTTACAAATAGAAGCCAGTCTAGTTTCTGACGCAAATTTTATTTATAAATAAAAACCGGTCTAGTTTCTAATCTGCTTTTTATTTATAAATAAAAATTGGTCTGGTTTCTGATACACATTCTTTTATAGACAAAGAAAACTGGTTTTTACCCCTTCTAAAAAAAACTGTCTAGTTTCTGACCCACTTTTATTTATAAATAAAAGCCAGTCTAGTTTCTGATGAAAATTTATTTATAAATAAAAACCGGTCTAGTTTCTAATCTGCTTTTTATTTATAAATAAAATCTGGTCTAGTTCCGGACACACATTCTTTAATAAACACCAAAAAAGACTGATTTTTGGTGACTGAATCCTACGTAAACAAATATTGTAATTCAAAATTTATACGCTCGTGTAAATCGTATAAATTTTGTATATTATTTTGTTATTGTAATGGCTTCTGGTTCTATGTTATATTTCCACAAGATTGTAAATATTAATAATGTCTCCTATTAGAAATTGTAATAAATTTACGTACCTTATTTAGCGTGTGCAATCAGCAGTTACACGATGGTGAACTGCAATATATCACCCTTTTTACTTCATGTATACTAGTTTGCGTCTTTTGCTGTTATGTTTTGCTGTTCTCATAATCGAGTGGCGGATGCAAAGGCCTCTCTCTGTAAATCATTCACATCCGACTGCAAAACAAGCCAACGATTTATGGATGCATCTTTTATATACACATATTCTACATTGAAAAAAGTCGGCCTTTATATGATAATTACATTTTTGATAAAAAAAAACACACATCACGTAATTTACTGAATAAAATTAGAGGTGTTGATATTATAAAAATGTATCTTTCCGGTAACGAAATTTCTTGAAAATTTGTATTTCAATTATGTCGGTGTCCAGCTTCATCAACAGAAATGCGTCCAATGCGGTGCAAATGTGGACCGTGGGAGTTTTCTACTCTGTTTTTTCGAGTTGTATATGTGCTTATATTGAGGATCCATAAAGTAAGGAAGCAATTAATTGAAAAGGAAACAGAGAAACACGGTAACTGTGTATGTGAACGGACTTTTTTCATATTCGCATCATCGGAGAAGAAGCAGAGAGCCACGGCGTGCTGTTTCGTTGTCCGGTTTTAAATTCGGTGTGACGTGGTGGAGTGCCTTGGACAGCTATCGGCGATAAACAGAGCGGTACGTCAAGATAATAATAAGAATTCCAGTAACATTTGGAAAGGAAACTGGCCAGGTTTACTTGCATCGTCGTGATTATCTGGTGAAATGAGTCGAGTTGACATTTTATAAATATTCTCGGGTATTTATAGCTGTGTCGTTTCAACTGATCGAAGAACTGATTGGAATGATTGATACCTTGATGTGTATTTCGCTTTTCTGGGACACTAACTATAAAGAAGGAATTTTTTCCATTATAATAGAATTTAGGTTTTCTTCATCTATAAACTTAATTAACTCCTATACTATTGATCACAATACCAATATTGGTATTTTTTTCCATCTAATGACGTTTTTATTGTTTTATCGTAAATTATTACGTATAACAATTTCTTTAAAATATTTAAATTAATGAACTTTTTGAAACAACTTTTATTTTAGAACGTTTTCGTACAACCGAAACAATCAAAACTATATTTTTTATGTATATATGTAAATAAATACTTATTTTTGGCTACCAAAATTTACCAACACGACAGCGTAATTATGAAAATTTATTTATCAAGAAACTTCACTTAAATTTAAATAATCTGAATATTCATAATATAATTTCTTTTAATTGTTAGTCTGTTGTATCTTTTTGTAAAAACAATAGATGTGCAGTATTATTGTGTTACCACATTTTATCTGTAGCATTAAAGAATTTACAATTAATATCAGGCTAATTGTAACAATTTGTATCATAAAAACAATGTAAAGCTGTTACACCTATCAGTAATTGTGCGATAGTGTAACAATAAGATCATACCATTATCTCCATTTCATTTTAATTTTATTGTCTAATACAATCTCTCCATTTACATTTATATTCATTTTTACTTTATTACATAAAAAGTAGTTAAAAATATTTTTATTTAAAATATGAATTATAAAATCTAGTGTTTATCTGTTATATTCTAACATTTTTAATACATATGTATTTCCGGTGATTCTATTTAAACTATTGGGTATACTTTTAATTTATTTTATAAAAAAAAGTAGTAAATAAAAATTTAACGAGTATTTCTGAATATAAATGTTAGTATTTATCTATTCTATTAATTACAATGTTGTGACTACTTTTACTGGATAAAGACTAATAAAAAGAAAAGAATTAACATTAAATTAATAAATCCGTGAATAAATTTTTTGTTTTATGAATAAAATCATTCATTCATTTGAAACATATATCATAAAATCCATCATACATATATATGAATAAAATCAACGTACATTTTTAATGTTATAGCTTTTTTGTCATTTGGTTACAAAAATAATTCACCACGCTATAATTATCCTTATTATTATTGTACAACTAGTACATAATAATTTGTAGTTGCCAATTGTTTTAGCACATTAACGTGCACCACATAACAAGCTCATTCCAATTTCATATATTTTTTTCCATTCTTTTGTCCTAACTACACATATACATAATACCATGGTGAGATTTGAAGTTTATAAGCCTTGGGTAAGTAGTTGACAATAATTGGTATATACGCACGAATTACTTACCGTCAATTTTCTTTCTACACACATACAGTGTGATGTTAATGAATGAAGTAAATTTACTCTTAATTCGTTTTACCTAATTGCTCATTAGAAAAAGTTGGTGTTTACAATTCCGTGACGCTGTGTGTGTTGTGGGAGTGATTGTGGGCAATAAAGATGCATATACGTACATTATAATACATGCTATTCACACGCCAAGGTCGCCTGTCAACAACCGTGGAATCAAATTAGCATATAGTAAGCCAAATTTCATTCATTCATACCTGTGTGTGTGTGTGTGTGTTGTGCCACACAGGCCTGTGTGAGAGCCTTTTTTTGTTTATTTATTTATTTTATTCAATGTGTTTGTAATTTGATACCAGCAACAAGTTTACACTTAAACAAGAAGTCACTGGTAAAATAATGGGTTGAATTTCATTTTGCGTCCCACACTTTTAGTGGATTGTGATTTAAAAGTTTGTTGCTGAGAGCCTGATAAATTTATGGCATGAGACTTTTTCAAGAATAGGCGATTATGATTGTCTGCTCGCATTACAAAAATAGCTAATTTATAGATTATTGTTTGATAGAAATATATGTATGTGAAATTTGATTTTGTTGTTAAATAATAGATTTCGTTAACCCAATTGATCCAGTTTTTGTCAGATCTTTAAGAAAAAGTCTTTCAATACAACGCTGATCAATTTGATCGCAAATATTCAATAAAAACTTATCTCATTTTAGCGGTTGATTTGTTTCGGTTAATTTTTTGGCAACATTGTGTCATTGTGCTTTTACGCCCTAATTACATGTGTAATATATATTGTGACTTTTGAATCGATCAGAATTCAATGTATCAAAATGAATAAAAACTTGAATAAATATAAAATGCTTGTAGCTTTGATGATTACCTACATAAAATATGATAAAATATAAAATTATACAGTTATATTTTGAAAGTAATTAAATGACCCATTCTCTTTTATTAAATGTATCAATTTCGAAATTTTTGCCGATCAAAGAACGACCTGGAAGTGATTGTTGTTGCACATCAGTTTTTAAGGAGAAATCATTTTTCATTAAATTGTTTTTTTCATATCGAGCAAATAATATTTTTAAGTACAGATATTCCTAGTGGTCATCAGATCGTACCTATATTTTAAGGGGTATTTGAAAGTTGTTTCTATAACACTTTTGTAGATTTGTATCTATAATTGAAAATAAGAGAATAACCATTAACCAGTAGACGAATATGTATAAGAGAAAATAAATTGTGGATGTTAAATAAGATATTTATATGTACTAACAAGTAACATTTTTTTTCCATGAGATTTTATTTAGAATACGAACAATTGTTTTAAAAATTATCAGTTATTTTAAGAATAGTTTCCTAGATGAAGGCAAGATATTCCAAGTGAAATACTGTTGGTTATTTTAACGTTATTTTGCAAAACCTCGCTTCTGGCACATTAAGAACGTGTAGTAATAAATGGTCTGTTCACGATGGCTTTACCAACAGACTTTATACAAGAGATACAATCACAGTGTGCCCTTATAAATCAGGATTACAGATAACAAATGCAAACTAACTCATGTCGTTTATTAAGATGTGTAACGCTTATTACATTTTGCTTTTTAGTAAGTTTTTGTATTTTTCAAAAATACTAATCAAATTCGCATATTTCCATCAACATATGTTCTTTTAACAATCACCGCCATTCTGCACCTTACTGGACAGTAACCTGGGGATATATAAAACTTATTAGTCTACACACCCACGCCACTACCACCACAACATGCCAAAAAAAAGGGAACAACAAAACCAAAATGGTATACACGATTTTTTTCATTTGATTGAGGCCATTATTATGCATTTAGTACCATTCGTATAGGCACTTAGACAGTTCATTGATATAAACCGAAAAAATGGCTTTTCAGTTGCCGACGATTAGTTTTCGGGGTAATTAGGGAGACGGTAGCTGTGACGTCGGCGACAAAGGCGGCGGCATACAAAGCCTACTTATCAGTTATGGATTAGGTCGCGTGTGTCCACTCTGTGTCCACCAACAGCGGTTTGTTGTACAGAGAGAGAACTTTCTCATCACCTGCTCTTTTCCCTTTTAACGAGACCCATTACAAATTGAAAATGCCTCTCACCAAACGGGATTACAAAATTTTGTATGTTGGAAAACCATTTCGACCATTTTCTGTGTTGTCAACAATATAACTGACCACCACTTGGATTATAATTTGTGAAATATGTCCATACACACACACGCCAAGCTGCTAATAATAATAATAATAATAAGGGACAAAAACCTGACCATTACAATAGCTTTAAAACGAAATTTAACACTCGATAAACAGGCGTTCTTTTCAAATTAATCCACAAAGAGGTATTTTTGTGGGTGTTTATTTTGTCGTATTTGGTGGCATAAGTGACAGTATTTGTTTGCTTAACAAAATGGTCACAAAAGCAAACAAGATATTATCGAAATATTGAAATAATTACTGGGTACCAATCTGAATAAGCTTTTAATGGAATGGTTAATTGGAAATTTAAAATTAATTCGATAATTAAAATTATTGATTTACAAAAAACGAGATATTTCTCTTTGGTAATTTCGATAAATTAGAATTGAGAATTTGATGTTCGTGGATGAGTTGGTGAATTTTGAATAGTATGTTGTTGGAATGATTAAAACAACAAAAAATTCACACTAAGCGTTTGTCTGGCCTGTAAATGATTACCTACGGTTGGCACCAGAAAAATAGACGAAGATGTAGTAACTGAAGATGTATTGTTTCCTCTAGAACTTAAATGTTGGAAGGCGTACACCGGCTGTCGATATCCAGCCGCTGTTGATTGACACCTAGATGGGAAATGAATAGTTATAATACGTCAAAGAACAGTCAGTTGCAAATACCAGTAGTCACTTCTTCACAATACAACATTCTATAACGTATTTTCGATTTTTATATATTTCTCACAATGCACATTAAAATGGCATTCAAATGGCAAACAATATTCTTAAATAGACATAACAACTTGTAAATATTTTATGCATAAATTGATAAATAAAACGCTTTGAAACGAGAAAACTTTTCCTTATATAAAACTTTATTGTTTTATAACTGCATATTCGTTTAAGGTTTATTGAATGTAAATAGAAAAGAAAACTACTGCTGTACGAGTACAAATAGATTGAGTTAAATGGCAGATATTTATCAGTTATTTGCCATTTGTGTAGTTAAACACTAAAAGGTAGTCTTTGACAAAGAGTTTTATTTAAGTTGTATGTAAAAACTATTATCAGTAAATATTTGACATGCGTGAGTACAGTTCAGGTTTCTTTGGATTTATTTAAATTCTATTTAAATACTTATTGATATTTTGAAATCATTTGAAATTTTTTGTTACTATGTTGTATGGAAACGCCTTTCCAACATCCATTTAACTAAAAACTAAAATAGAAGTAGTCCAAAATCAGATAAACAAGATTGCTATTTTAGAAATGATTATTTGCTATAAAATACGAAAAAATATTAACTAAAGAAAATACATATATGTTTTTTCGATGGCCATCTCTTAACTTGAGATTTCCATACCATACATCTAAACATGTTCAAGTTTCACGAAAGCATCGAAGCATAACTAGTAAGGTGACAGGTGCCAATTCCATTTTGGTTGTTAAGAATTTTTATTTAGAAAGCTATATGGTATGCAATGCGGCATCAACGAACAGAATATAAGTTCATTTTTAGTGGCATTACCTGAAGAAGAGGCAGATGACGCTCGTGCCGTATTGTAAGCGGAGTGTAGATTTTTTTAATTTACAAGAAAACTGTATTTAATTTACAATGTAACAGCATTACTGTGTATTTCTTCAGTTTTATGTGCAAAACTGTAAACAGCAACCAAGTATTTTGTTCAATAGTGTTTTTAGCAATTAAAAAATGAATAGTGAGGGTACTTGTATAAAATCTGAACATTTCATAAGGGTTGATGTACGTAAAATGAAATCTTATCAGATGTTCGTGCTGAGAACGCTTGTTTAGTACAGATTCTTATTGATTTATCCCCCATAGAATGGCAAAGCCTTTCTCACGTCGTATTTATATACAAAGGTGGGACGACACTGTGGCTTAGTGGGTCCTCAGCACCACGTTCTCACCAAGTGTATAAATAATACGAGGCGCCGATTGGCACTTTATTAAACATTTTAAATGTACATATATAAAGTTTCAAAATATACATATAGGTACTCGTACCTATAGATTATAGAAAATATTTCAATATACATATTGACGTTAAAAAAATATTTTTATATCAAAACTTATAAGTATTTAAAATGTTTGATAAAGAGGTCCTAATCGGCACCTCATAAAACACAATGTAAGACATATAATGCCTATACGTACAGTCTCCTAGTCTTGTAACATGCGAAATCGCTTATTGCATTATTTAACTTACAACCAAGTCTATAAACTACTAATTGGTAGATTTTTATCGCAATTGCGTGAACTGTAACCTGTGGTATATATAAAATGAATGCACTATTTATACCACGAGCAGTTGCAACTATCTGTATATGCAACCGTTTTCCTATTGTTTCTTTACTAAAGATCCAATACAACTGATACTGTCTTATAGAATATTTATTTAGTGAATATACGGCGAGATTTTATCACATGTTTAGCAACATATTCAAATGAATTTTTGCAAAAATTTTCATGACAATAAAATCGTATTATTGGAAAGTAATTAGCATATTAACTAATTTTTTTTGAGAAAACAACAATGAGATGTTCTTTCCTGCTTTATATGGACACAACTCGGAAATGCAGGAAAGAAGTGATAAATTTTAGTTTGTGTTTTTGTTTCCGCAGTTTGCACCCCTTGAGAATACACAACACAAAAGCATAATAATTTCCATGATAATAGATTTAAAAGTGGAAAAAAATGTGTATTTCTTTTGTGCATAGGTAAATGAACAAGGCCCATCAATTTCATTCAAAACAACAAAGCAAAATAAGTACGATAATTGCGATAAAGTTTAGTTGCGCTTCTTAATATACCCAGTTTACACCTTCGCCTTTGTGAAAGAAGATCAAGACACTATAGATGACTTCCGTTTTACAAAAGAAAATTAGATTTGTGTATATGCAAACATAATCGCATGATTAATACAGTTAAAGTGGTCAATGTTCAGTCGGTGAGAGCATAAATAAAGAAAATAATCACTCGAGATGTATGCATATATTTATATTAGAAAAGCTTCTTAACAATATTTGCCTTCTATGTGGATTATTACCAATTTCTAAGAAATTGTAGCCAGTTATACAGTAGATGTAATAAACTAATATAAATTATATCAAATCACTAATTGCAAATTTGATAAAAATATAAAGTATGTAATAAATGTCTTCGTTATGTACGTATGTACATATTTGCACATAATAAAATATATCGAATCTAATTATGGAATTGAAATTACTTTCAATTTATTTACAGTACTTATTATATCTATCCAACATTACATTTTGAAAAATGCAATTATAAATTGTCGTATGTTTACTATTTAATAGATAAGACCCTAATAGAAAATTTTGAAAAAATAATAATTAATGTATATTATTGTGTAAAGAAGATAATTTTTTTGGTAAATTGTATGTACCTTGTATTTACAAAATAGCTAAAAATGGCGATAAGAAATATATTCATGACGTATGTAAAAAATAAAAATATATCTTGAAAACTAGGTACATTTATACACAAATTTAAAAAATGTTAAAAAAAACCGAAATGAATATTTTCTTTATTTATTATTGAATATCATATTTGATGATAACGTGTTTTACATGTTATATTTTATTATAAACTTATATTGCACTTCATAATTACCTTAATAATAGGTTATTATGGTAATATATCACCAATGTAAATGTTAATTGCTCGAATGTAATATACATTGTGAATTTGTATGATAGTTTAACAATTTTATGGTATGCCAAGTTGCACTCTTTTATGTATTATTCCACTTTTTATTTAATACACTTGCTTAAGAGATAATACTTTAATAACTTACTTTATGTGAGCACTGATAAGTAGAATAAAGGTACTATAATATGTTATTATAACAGGATGTGTATTTATATGTAAGTTTCAAAGAAGCTTACCTATAAAATCGTAAAAATCAGTAAAAAGTTAATATTTTTATGGCCGTTATTTAAATTTTCTGTCATAAATCGTTTGATATACCAAATATGTACTTGTTATAATCTACTCGTACTTGTAATTTCTTTAATAAGGTAAGAAAATTTTTTATTGGTGAACACATTTTGGAAACAAAAATAAGGAATCGCGTATTTTTCATAAATAATAAACATTTTTTATTGTATAAGGATGCAGAGAAAGAATTTCAGTATATTTTTTGTGTTCAACTTGTAAAAATCATTTATCTGTATCTAATTTAGAGCAATGTAGTCTGCTATGCGGTTTTTGACATAAACAAAGTGATCAAGTCTACACAGTTGAACACTTAGTGCTTTTCTTAGTACATGAAAACCAGTAGCAGATTGTTCAGATACCGTTCGATAATATTCCACACTTCTTTCCAGCATGCGGTTAAATTATTATTAAAATCCGCATCCCCATTACAGTGAAATATTACATCAATATAGTTTAAATTGATGTACATTTACTTATAGCATATGATTTTGTAGTTTAATTAAGGATTTTAGAATTTAATTGAAGTGTAGCGCCCTGTGATCGCAATCTTAATATTTATTAAATTTTATAAATTGACAATGTTTCTACTAACTGATGGTGGTGTAGTGATGGCTCATTAAACACGCTGCATTTTGTTGAACCATCGAGGATTATATAGAATATTTTTTGTAATGCTGCAGAAGTCATCAATCAGAAAATGGCAACTTTTTGCAACGATTCGATGAAGTGCATGTTAATTGTAAATCAGTTTATCGGTGTATTGGTAGTTATGGTTATGGACTTATGATATAAGTATTATGGTAATAAAATTAGTTGTTGCTATTGCTGGTAGTAAAGTAATAATTTTATATACAAAATTATTTGGAAATCTTTATTTCGATCTACCAAGAAAAGTTCCTGAAAATAACTATGCTGTATTGTTTGTTTGCAAAATATATAAGATTGCCTCTGGTGCAGTAAAATTTAAAATTATTTATAAACCTCTTTAAATCAATAGAAAAATGTAAATAATAAAGGCAGATGTTAAGGGATGGTAAGTTAAAGGGATATCTCATTTATCTAAGAAGCACTCAGTTTGTGGTTGTGGAAACAATTCTTAATTAAGTACATAACTTTTAAGTTTTAACCCACGCTAAATCCAGAACAAACCCTACATTTCTATTTAAAACGATGAAATTTGCGATCTCAAAGGAACATTTATATTTTGCAGACTATATATCTTTAATTTCTATTAAAACAATATCGATTATTCAAGAAAATAAACTAGTCTCTACAAAAATGACTTTATAGTATGAGAGTTGAAAATTCCACATATAATTTCCCAAAGTTTCTATTTGGTAAACACAATGAAAGCATTTGATATAGAAATGATAATAAAGTTTAAAATTCATTTTACATTCAAGAAACTAACTTTATCTTCAATTTCGCATAACAAATAATGTTTTAGAATTTATTACAGGAACATATCTATAGTTTGCAATTGGGTTGTTTCCAAAATTTAAAATTGCATACCGTAAAATTAACTCACCTCTATAAAAATTATATATTCATACTAAAAAAATTGATAAATACTTGTTTACAATACAAAATGCAATGCGTGCAGATAAATTTTTTATCATATTTTTACGAACATTCTAATAACACACGAGGTATACATAATGAGGACGAATACGATAAGATATTTTTTTTAACCATTGACGTCAACAGAAGTAGTTTTTTGCATCCGTGTGCCCATATTAAAGTAAAAATTATAATTTTCAGTAGTACACACAGTTGTCGCTGTGTCCTCATGTGAATCGAAGCTTAACCAACAATGGCAGTATCTATATACCATAAAATTTAATAGTTTCAGAATTTTGGTTTATTATTATGAAAAAGGAGAACACACCGTCGACAACTTTATAGTCTGATCGCATGTAAAAGCTTGCTTTTAGCTATGAGAAAAACAGGTAGAGGGAGCTGGCATAGCTGGAGCTTTTGGGCAATGTCAATTCCATCGTTTTCACATATTTTTCATCTAGAAAATAAAGCACATTTTACAAGCTTGATCAATCTATCCTTAATATAAATAAAATTCCTTCTAGATTCCTATAGGATAGTGAAACCCTTCCAGTTACCTCCTAGGAGTCCCCACGGCCCCTCTCTAGTGCAGAGGCGGAGACTTGGCTGTTGGGGCCCCTCACATGCGCTTTCAAAACAGCCGCATGCATTCCGTCTAAGTGCGCGGACGCTATTTTGTAAATGGTATATTATCATGATATTATTAAAGTGTCTGAAAGTTGTGTGACATGCGCGACAACTATTTTATTGCCAATTGTTTATTAAGTACACTTTTTTACAAACGTTTATTTACGGAAAAGCTCTACTCTTCAAGTGCGTCAACGGGGTGTTAGTTATGTAACGTATCAAGGACCTCTTTGAACTGGTGCAATTTATTCGCGCCTAGTGTAAACAGTTCTTAATAACTTCAATAACGCACCGAAGACGTGCGCTGTAATATTTCAGGACTGAAACATTTAAATCGACACAAAACACAGGCTTTTCGAACTGTTTTTGCAATCGCGGTGATGCATCAAAAACAATAACAAATTTAGTGTCTATTTGATAACGGTTTTGTTAAAAGATTTTTATGGATAATTTATTATACGGCAAACATTAATTGTTTTTTCATAAAATTTATAGTTGTGTTTGTTTTTGTTGAATGAGTTTTATGTGCGTCGGAACTGGATTGAGCGGTCAATTGTGAGTCTGTCGTCTATGCAGATGGGAGTGTTTGAAGAAAGTCCTTCACACACACCCGGGATGCATTGGGTAAAGCATTTATTTTGTTAAAAATTTTTTAAATCTTTCTATGTAATTATTTCGCAAAACGCCGAGACACTTTCTACTTACATATTGCGATTATATTTATTATTATTATATGTTTCATCAACACTCTGTTATTATCTAGTATAAAAAAATAATGATAAATAATGGATAATTGGAAAACATTTTCATGCAACTGTAATTTGCATATTAGCACCTGCTTTAGTTTTATTTAATCTTGTAAATATTATGTAGGAACATGTATGGACATTTTTTATAACTTTTGTATAATTTTATAGTTTTTAAATAACTTTTGTTTCCGATATTTGTACAACGATAACATTTTATCCGTTTTTCATCTTAACAAAACAAACTTGTCTACACATCAGTATTTAATAAATTCCTACTTATGAATAATTACAGGTGTATTATACAGTAATAAATCGCACTAATCAATTACTGAAATATGAATTATTGAAATAATAACAAGGAGAATTATTCCGTCCCTGAAATTGTTAACTGGCATAATAAATAATTCGAAAAAATCCTAGAAATAGAGAATGTTTTACCGCATTTTACAATTATTTTTCTAATTTCGAATAACATTTTATATCAAAAGGATTAAAACCCAATATGTTAAATATACATGTTAATTTAACCAGTCTATTACCCAATTCAAAATTGATTAATATTTATGAATCACTTTTAATTAATGTTTGTTTATTTACAAATAAAATTGACCATAACCTGTCAGGTAATAAAAATGATAAGGAATAATAAAAACACATTCATAATAATTTATTAGTCCTATAAAGTTCAGTCGTGTATATCAACGTTATTAATTTTTAAAAGTTTCGCGGTTTTTCATCAAACTCTTTGTTCATCGTTTATATTTGAATACATTTTGCAGCTGATATTTGAATACATACTCGTATTATCAAATAGAAACTGTACAAGCAAATTCTACAGTTATTAAAGAGGCTGCTGATGTCTTCATCTTTGTATATCTTGTTTGTTTTACTTGTCAAGGGTCATTGGGATCCGTCTGTAACAGATAGTTTTCTCAGGGGTCATACTTTCAACTCGTATAATGTATGATGGACACCCTGTCTGACATATTCCAAGATATTCTTAGATAAGTTTTTTAGTAATTGTTACTAAGCGGCAGTTATTTTTAATGTTGAAAGAATTTTCTCTATATAATACTTATATTTTGAAAAATTTGTGTGCATTTAAAGAGGATCATCCATTCGAAAAATTCTAGCTGGATAAATTTCGGATTATCATTTTATAATAGATAAAATCTAAACTTGAAAACTTGATTTCGTGGTAAATAAATTCAATGACTTTCACAGAAACATATTATCTGTTGAAACAGATTTAATTTGCAAATATTACGGAATATAATGATAATGATCTCAGACAACATATTAATACCTGCTTCATATTTAAAACTGGTATAAATCAAACAACAAAAGTGTATATCCAAGTTGTGGTAAATTTACATTTATGTCAGTATTATTTTCGTTATGTTACATTACATCGTCTGCATTTATATACAGTACGTTTTCTTTTTGTATGAAAATCCATTAGTCGATAGTTAAAAATTAAAAAATAAATAAATCCTATTACGGGTGCATTGCAGAAAGTCGTTGAATATTTAAGTTTTGATCATAATAATGATAACTAAGTATTATAATTTGAAATTTGCAGCTTTCTCGTCATAATAATAATAAAAGTGTTTTCGCAATTCAGTCAAGCAGTATTGTTTATTAAATGCAATGTGTAGTACAGCCACTATTTTTGTAATATAAAAAATAATACTGTGCAATTAAAGGTTATTAGAAACGCAACGTGTATACTAATATAATAGATGTACAAAGCTCATGAATTTTATTAAGATTATCTATCGTAATGATCTAGTAGATCATACCAATTCTATGTAATTTTCCTCTATAGTGGATCATGTAAATGCATATTAAAGAACAAACACAAAAGAATTAATAACGCCATTTTTAACTAGTAAATTGCTAAGAAGTGAAACAAATAACCGGTAAGGTGGTAAAATATAATATTGTAATTAAAAATTATTACACTCGAATGCATTATTTTATACACTTTTGTATTATGAATTAATAATTTAATAAGTATAAAATTTATAAAATGTAAGTTTGTACACTACATTTTAAATGAATTCTTATTATTATGTACTTAATTATTTTGAAATACTATGCATATACAAATTATGTAGGTACTACAACAGTGCTTTAATGAATGAAAAAAGTTTTCTTCTAAATATTCGTGTGGTAATTTTATCCAATTATAAATTCAGCAATTCATCAACATAAAATATTCAATATTTGGTACATTGAATGCAATGTACCAAAGTTGAAAATTGCAAATAAGGAGTCTATTATTTTGCGGATGTCTTTAATATCAATTTATTCATAAGTTTATGTGTTGTGTTAAACGACCGTATCGAATTTTTGTACAAATAAAATAAAAATACACCTTTATATGTAAAAAACAAGACGAAAATCACTTCAAGCACATATATAATCTCATATACAAGAGCACATAAAAATTTGCTGTATGTAATAGGCATATATATATGTATATTATATTTTTTTTGTAAAAAAAACTATTAAAAATGTGCGTGTTCGTATTGTGTGAAACACACGGTGAAACATGTATGAAATAACAACAATTTTTATGAATGAATATTTCATTTTGAACGTTACTAGCGATGGCTTCAAGCATCAACTTGTAACATACGTTCACTTTAAAGTATTTCCATTTTAGTGAATTGTAAATAGATTTAGTGTGGGTATATTCTGGTGTATTCTCCCATGTGAAATGCCGACGTGTTTTCAGGGCAACCAGTGCTCGACTTTAATCGGTTTACCTGTTTAATCTGTTCCAATAAGAAAGGTCAACAGCATCCTCATCATATGCAATCTTTTTATTGCATCGTTACTTTTTGTGCCATTTTTTGGCCTCAACATGTTCTCTCCAACAAGTTATATATAATCTGTGAGTTTGGAAATTTAAAAGGAACGAGTGTACAGTTTATTTAAAAAATTTTTCTCTAATTTATAATTGCTTATATTACGAGTAAATAAGAAAATTTAATTGAAAATGCATAATTATTAAGATAATATGATTAAATGAGTAACAATTTGTGTGGTTTGATAAATGTTGATGAAAACAGAGTTGAATAGACGAGAGACAAGAGAAGTGGAGCAATTACTGATAGTAATCGTTATGAAAACTTGTGGCATTGCCATAGCACTGACAGTGACAGTTTCCTATTTAACAGTCGGCAAAAGGCCGTCACAGCTGTGATTATCGTTGTGATTAAGTTGGAATTATGCACTCATTTTGATTGACATTTTGTAGACGCTGTAATTGCGAAAATCGTCTTATATAGACCTTTTTATTTTATGTTTTCCAGTTACATGTTTATTTCTTACAATAAGTTGATATCTCAACAAGAGCATGCCTGAATAATTTTAATATTACACGATTTTATAATTTTATAACCGACAGTTCCAGCATTCTATTTTTATTATTAGATAACGTTACATGTAAGAGCAAAAATTTTTATCAGAAAATTCTTGTTCTATATTTTTCCAAGGAGTCTACTTTTTTCTGAGGAAAAGAGGTCGGTTCCTTTGCATAATGTACTTGAATTTCACACTTCAAAAGAGACACTAACATTTTTCATGGTAGATTTGAAAATCACAATAGACACACGCTTAGTTGACACATTCAGGTAGTAGCCAGCAAGGATTAAAGACCGCACGTTATGGCACTCTACATATTTCTAAATAATTCTTATCAAATTTTAACATCTGCCTAAGTAACTTGAACTCTAGGTGGTCTAAGACATAAAGATGTTACCAAAAAGATTTTGTCAATGTTTTGAAAAACTGTTATTATAGATATCTAACGATTTGTAAAGTTTTCTAGTAGTCATTTTTTAAAATCCGTATCTATTATTAGCCAAATATAACGTGTCTGTGCCAAATCTTTTTTTATACCAAAAATACATTAGTCCAGTTTGTCATTTTTATGTTTAGAGTTGAAGTTTCTAAAAAAGAGTTGACACACAATACCTGTATTAGTTTTTTTTTGTTGGAAAATGGTTGGGTAACTTAAATCAAATGAAAATCAATTCAATTCTTGTACAACTTTGATTGGACAAATGTAAAAATTGTAAACGATGCTGAATACTGACGAGGCAACTTCACCATATTAGTGTTAAATTATGCCTTCAACATTTCAAAATCTGGTTGTATATAAGAACAACAGGATTAGATTTGTCTCAAATGGAGTTACATCTATTTTATACGATTTACATTAGTTTTTTGATTATAATTTCTCTCTAGAGATACCGTTTATGGTTTTCAATAACATGATTTGAAATTGTTCTTGTATAATGTCTGAGTGCAAAAATAGAAAAACTATGCAATTTACTCTGTATTTCAACTCAGTGTAGTGTTAGTGGAGCACCTTTGTTTCTAATTTATGTCACAATAAAAAAAATCTATACTTGAGTTCTCACATAGATAAATTAAAATGCATAAAAATGTATCTGTCGACATTTAACATGAAAAATATTTTATGGGACCGAATACTATACTAATACTATTCGATATATAATAAAATTTCAAGTACAATAATGAATTCAATTTGTAGGCAATATCTCTTTTTTTAAGATAGTATTCCTGTACAGCATTTATACAAGATACAAGATACTGAATGTTGACTATTATCGTAAAAACATACATTTAAAACTTCTCATAGAAATTTTATACAATAATATACATTTAAATAGTTTTTTTATATTCTTTTTGAATCTGAACCTGTTCCATTTGTGGAATATATAAAAATGGTCATTTATTTTCTTTTACCACATGTCATATATACATTAAGTCTGGTGTATAGTGTCAAAATTATAAAGTGTTATTTGGTACAATTCGAACATATGTAAGCCAGCGGGATACGCCAGTTCTCGTATGGAGATTACCTATAATTCTTTCTCAACTTATATATCGAGCAGGTGATTTCAGGTTGTGAAATAGTTAATTTCAGTTCAGTGTACCCTGTTATATGGCTGTATATAAATATTAATTTCTTTTTGCTTTATTTAACGCCATTTCGATGAAAAAAAATCAATCTTAATAGAATATGTTATCGATACATTCGTATGTAAAGATATATTTTTATGTAGATTATTTAAATGAAAAAATCCAACGGTTTTAGATATTTTATTTTCTTATTATGTTACATCTACACATAGCACACACACACACACACATATACATTTGCGTGCAAAATAAGCGGATGTAAATAAATGTATAAATGGATTTAGAATACAAGTATGCTTACCATTGATCGCATCTACAACATTGTATTGTAGTAATTCTGAATGAATTAACGCGAATTCTCGTGCATAATACAACAATTCTTATATAGTAGCATTTCCTGTATAACTTATAGTTCAAAACATTATAACAACACATTTACCACTTTTACATGTATAAAATGCGATAATAATAGTTTTGTATTTATCTGGCATATCTTTTTTGCAAAAAAAATTCAATTTTGTCATTAAATTTAACGCAACTTCATTTAGATTAAAATCATACCCACAAGTACACGATTAATATTGATAGTAAAGAGTTATCGAAAGTAAATCTCTGAAATGTAGGTCAGTCCAGTTATCTGTGTTCTTGAAATGCATGGACTGTAATAAATTATATTTATATTTTGAGGAATTTTATGATATATGAATCTTGAATTGAAATATCCTTAAAATTGATAAATAAAACATTTAATTATAACGTAATCTATATTGATGTCTTTGCAAAGAATTTTGATAAATGGTGAAAGACCTTGATAAAATCCAAAATTTTAGTTTGAATTCAAAAAAATTTAATGTGTTGATATTTAATTTCACCTGAACCTACCCAAGAATTAGTTCCATGTATATACGAACTTTTGATAGTGTGTTATCTTTTTTTTGCTGTTGGTAATGTATGCTTATTTATGTAAATTCATTACAATTAGTCATTATCTTTCGTCAGTATTAAATACATATATATGTATACAAGGTACACCGAAAGTAAGTAGGCTTTCGTGAATTATAGGTCTGAAAGTAATAATATAGCATGTGCGAAATTTTTGTGCCGATAACTGAAATACTCGTAATTGTATACAATTTTTAAATATGTTTCATAATGTGAAAACTTGAAATAAATAATGTATATGTTGTATTATAGATTGTATTCATAAACTTTTTTGCATAAAATTTGAATATCAGTTGAAAATTTTCGTCAACTTTTCAACAATTGTATTTTATTATGAGGGCCAGATATGATAGACTAATAAGCGAAACTCTTCCTTAATTATAACGGTTGTGTTTTTTTGATTAAATTATAAATAAATTAAAAATTATCTAAAATTTTACTACTTTTATTATATATTTTATTTATCTAAAGAGGAAATGAATGTAAAAACGTTCAATACAGTACTACTATAATAAATTAACGACCTTTAAGCATGTGTATATGTTTTGTAAATGTTGCATGTTGCTACATGTATGTAGGTACATACATATATTTTAAAGAGTGATGTATTTGTACATTACGATTTTAAGGTTTTAGTGTAAAAATCCACAATCCAAGATCCACTATTACATAACGACAAGATTCAGCCTCTTAAAATTGTAAAATCACATTTTTAACACTTTCATCATAAATATTCTTCTCTTAAGTCTTTTTCCTTGAATCGATAACAATTTGATACGTGGGAAAACTAATTTCTTACAAATTTAAAATTCCGTTCAACTCTTCTCTATAGAGTTTTTTTTCATAAACGACAAGAAGTTTACTATCATAAAACTTACGAGTAAAGCAGTCATCTTTGGAGATAGGTATTTATTGGAAATGTATGTTTGCCATTTTGATTTCTTGTTTGTAATAAATCTTGCTCTTTCTTCAACTTGAGTTCTTGCTTCATAATATTTACCTCATACGTATTGTGTTTTCTTTTCAATAAGAAAAGTATTTAGAATAAATTTATTCATTTTTTATTCTACATTTTCAAAAATATTCTTTAGGTAGTCTCTACTTATATACACACGCCCACTGGTAGTTTTATCGTCAGGAAACAACCTTTTTATAATTGATAATTTAAGCATCCGTATTATATGTATAACCACGTAAGATAATTTTAGTTTTTTTGCAGTTGATTGCTATAGAGAAAATGTTATTGATAAACCAACTTAAGATATCATTCTCAAGAGAATTTAATATAAATTTGTTTTTAAATTGTTAAAATTGTTGATATGAGTTGTTTTCGAAAATAAAATATTAATAGGGCATAGAAATGTTTGTGGAAATTTAAGTGAAAGTAAGTCGGTTTAGTATAATTTGTGTGACAAGCACACAGAATAACAAACCATGCTCCCCATGAACCAGAAAATATCTTACTGTTATTTTTCTAAATGTATTTTAGAGCCCAACCGTGTTTATTTACAGGAAATCCTTAATTTACATTTTTATATCGTAATAAATTTTGATAATTACATACAGTATACTCGCATTTTTACAAAATAAAAAAATATATAAAACAAAATAAGACAAATTTAGGAGATTTCTTCACCTTTGTGAGAGCAAAATCATTTTTTCTGACTGTCATATACACTTCGTGACGTCTTTTTAAATTATGTTCCCTTGTGGAATATTTTTTCTCGTAGACACATATCCTTTTGACAAGTGTATTTCTAGGCAAAGCTATATCTCCGGCTCATATTGTCAGTGTGCATGGTTGATATCCCTAGCATTCTAGCAGGGAAAATATCGTAGATAAATTATTTCTGCAGTCATTTGTCTACGAGTGGTCCAACTACAGCGTTACACTGACACTTATGGCGGGCCTCAGTAATTAACGATCTTAAAGTCACATTTTTCAAACGCGAACTGCTTAATATTTCACACAATAAATTTAGGGAGTGTCAAAGTTGTTCTTAAAGTTATTTATACACAAAATGTATATATATCTAAGAATATGTACGATAAGGTACTTAGTTAGACAGTATTTCTAATAAATTATTGTCTATAATTTGTTTTCTTTCATGCTCCATGGTAGACGATTTTTTTTCTCTCAAATTATAAATGCTAATTAAACATACATATTAATAAATCATTTCTTATTCAATTTAACCGCTGAAATATACCATAATTTAGATAAAATTCATTGACCTTATCGTTTTCTTATCGAATTCATATTTTATACACATTGTATGTGTTTACATTTTTTTAAATAATCAATAAATTAAGGTGCTGGACTTTCTTTTGCAAATCCAAATTGACTGGAGAGAATGTGAACTGAATAAAGTACTTCAAGGACGAACTACTTTTTAAAAAAACTGTCTTAAATACATTCGGTTTTGGTCAAGAATGACCTGTATAAAAATAAATTTTGTATGTTTGGTGTATACGCGTGCCCATTTGCCACACAGGACGGTTAAAATAGTTTAGGTCACGACCCCATGTTGGGACCGTTACCTCTTATTTACCCCGCTTGTGTGCCGCCAGCAGGCCCCAACATATTCTGACAGCTATCACTCTCACGACCTGGCCGGTCTGCACGACTCTGGCCCGATAGGAACCCATCAACATATAGCTCTCATTATTATATTATGAAATCGGCGTGTTACCGGCATTCGTGTTTGTTTAAGGCTAAGGTAATAATTACCGGTTTACTATCAGTTAGTCAAGAATCATATTGTCTGTGTATACACTTTGCAGAATCCAGCACGAGGTGCACTTTTTTTTTCATCAAGTACTCTCTCTCTGCCAATATTTTATGTGGAATAATAATGTCTATAGATGTAATCAAGTAATATGAGAAAATTTACTTGTGTACTTAATTAACATCCTTTAATAGTATATATTTTATTGAAAATATAGTTTGTGCCTAATATGTAAGAATTCTTCTGGTGCAATAAAAGTAATAAAACTATTCATGACCTTCTTTAAACCGATAGAAAAATGTAAACATTTAAAAGGCAGATGTTAAAGGATATCATAGATTTGTTGAAGACACACTCAGTTTGTGGAAACAATTCTTTATTACACTATTAATCCATATGATGACATTTACTATTTCAGAGGAACGCTTATATATTTTCCAAATTATATTTCAATGCATTAATTTTCTAATTCATTTTACGTACCGGTACTGCTAAAACTAGATTTATAATTTATATTCATTATGGGTACTATGTTGGAAGAAACGATAGCAGTGGATAAGCGGTCAAACGATAAGTGACCGGTTCGAGGTCCACAGGTTTGGTTGGCTTTTAAAAAAATGTATCAACAGGTGTCTACAGTATTTATGTATTCTATAACTTTTGGATACAATAATATACATTTATATATGTATATATGCAAGACATTATACGTAATAAATTTGAATTCATGACATATGTCGGCCACTTTATGGCTCATAATAAATAAACGAAAAATTGTATCGGAATAATCACCGGTATATTACCAAGTTTGTAAATCAAAATGTGCGAAAAACTTGTATCAAAGCGACTGAAAGACATAGATGGAATTGGCCTACACACAGAAACGAATGCATTAAGTGTATCTGTTGTTGGCTGTGGTTGGTTTGTATTTGCACTAATAGTTATAGCCTGACGATTGCAATAGATTCAGCTTCATTGCATATTCATAGACCTACACTAGTTTCACATGACTAGTAATTAGAATTATTTGCACTTGGATTATAAATTGATTATCTGAACTAACACGCAGCACTGATTTTAACAAGGTTTTCATATATTATTATGATTATATAAAATTCTGACATATCAAAGAGTGTCACGAATAAGGCGATTTTAGTTCTTCTGCTAATAAAAAGGAAGTATCCATGTCGTTTGGTGAGTTATTCTTTCCTTTGAGGGTAAGCTAGAAACTAGCTTAACGCCGTTGGTACTCTTTCGTATAAATAATCGTTTCATTCTCACTATATACTTTGTAGTAGTTATGTGTTTGCATGCAAGAATTCTCCCAATACTGAAAACGAAGGCTACCGGATGGCTATTACATGAAATATGTTCCTGTAACTCACTTTCGTTTCGATTAGAAAATGTAAATCATCTTGTCCTTTTATGCATATAAATCAACTGGTAAACTAATAGCTCCACGGATATTTATTTACTTTATCCACTAGTGGAAAACTGGTGACAGTTTTATTTATGGTACAACAATTCGAAATACATGGAATAAAAATTTGCTAAGTATTACTGTTGGTATCTAGCTGGTTTTTCTCCCAATGTCGCGACTCTGTATATAATTACAGAATATGCGGTTAATAATACTGTGTTTATCGTGTCATTTAGACATATTAATGTAAACGATTTTAAGCACACAAATTAGGTAATAACATTTATCTATATTTTTGCTATAAAAGAAACACATACTTACTTGTATAGGAGAAAAAAAATGAATGTCATGTATTTTGAGTGATATTACTGATCGTGGGATAATATTAAACTCGTATATACATTAAATTATATTTACACTCACATATACATAAATAAGAAATATATTTTAGATCACTTTAAAAACATTTTGTCGTATTTTTACTTTTTTAATAGTCATCTAAATCCCACGTATATAGCGAACAAACAACATATTCCACTTTTATATTTCGATATGTAAACGGACTTCCACTGAATTTTATCTCGCCTGTTTGGTTGTTAGAACTGAAAAAACACGAAACAGAAGTTTGTGTTTTAAAATCTTTTCGAAAAATAAAAAACAGTTTAGATAATTTTCACACTGGACATATAATGAATTAATTTAAAAAATTCTTTTTAGAATAATTCTTATAGTCGTTTCAAGGTAAAGTAGTTGTTATTATGAAACTGCTTCACACAACAAAAATGAAATAAAATGAAAATAATATAAAAAAGCTGGATAATTTATAAGCTGCTATGATTATTGAGCTATTACAGTAATGACATAAACGTATGTTAAGAACTTATCATTAAGATTTAAGATATGTGTGTGTTTGTGAGTGTGTGTGTGTGTGTTTGTGCAGAATTTGTATTTGGAATTCTGCAAGAGATGGCTGGACATAAACCTTTTATTGCAACATAAATAAATACGATGAGAGGGCCTGTGAAAGGCTTTATAGAAAGCATTTTATATTATACATATGTGTGCAGAGAGTCGTTTCAACGTACGAGAATATTATATAGGGAAAAAGATGTTTGAACAAGGCGTTTGTTGATGGTAGTAGCTTAACTGTTTAAGTTGACATGACTCTTCGAACACATTCTTCTAATGTATTATGTCCATTACAAACCATCTTCATTTGTAATCTTGTGCATGTTTATTTTATTATAGGATATGTAAAAACAATGGTAAAAACAATAGTGTGGAACAAGTTCTGCAACTTCTTTACTCCATCCAACTTCGTAGCACAATAAATAAATTATTATAACCATTTACTTTCTTCTAATTTCCTCTTTTTCTTTAGCAGCAGCACGAGCAGTACATAGGCCCGGCTTACGATCCATCCCGCGACCTTTCGCCAAACCTACCTTCATGCGACTCGTCAATGGGTGACGCAGAACCGAGCGTCTCGAGCGGCAGTTCTTGCAGCACACCATCCAACAACAACCACCAGACTTGCGGTTCGGAAATTTGCCGTGCACCACCGCTGCCCACCAGCACATCAGCACACCATCATCATCCACCCCATCAACATCCACCACAATCTCTGACGCCGGCCGAACTGTGTCGGCCGCATTCATCTTTCGAACACCACATACCAAAGTTAGAACCACTACAGGCGCCTGGTACACCCCCAACGCCGCCATCCAGTTGTGCGGAAGAGAACGGTGCAGTGTGTGCCGGTTGTAGACTCAGAATTACGGACAGATTTTATCTGCAAGCCGTGGACAGAAGGTGGCACGCCTCCTGCCTCCAGTGCTGTCAGTGCAGGAATCCCCTGGACAGCGAAATCACATGCTTCTCGAGGGACGGCAACATTTATTGTAAAAAGGACTATTACAGGTTAGTTCCTCATATCTTAATTATTTATGTATATTTGTATTTAGTTGAAAATTAAAATGTTTCAAATTAATTAAAATTTCGACAATAAATACACATATTTATATTTTATTAATTTTTTAAATAAATAAAAGGCGCCGCCGTTTTATAGGTGTTCCAATTGGAATGTATTCTAATTTATTAATTCTGATATTTTGAATGTTTTAAAAACTTTTTAATGGAATTTATTAGTTGAAATATTAATCTGTATTAAATGTTTGCAACGGTACTTAAATATTTGGTATATTATGCTCTAATTGAAATATGTAGATATATTAAAAAGACACTTGTGTGTGTTTCCTAATTAATATACAATTAAAATGTTATATAATAGAACAACTTATTTGACGTTAACATTAATAATAATGTTTTTTTATAATGTTTCTAAGTACTTTGGTTTTATTGTAATGAAAAATTTCATAAAACACACAGGTGAACCAGATGTAAATATACATAATAACTGGATTACGTAAACTGTAGTATGCAAAATTAATATTTATAGATGTAATTGATTGCTTTTGCCTAGTTAGATTTGTTTTTACTACTACTTGATATGCCATTAATAATTCTCGAAAGGAAATTAATAATAAATTTATGGTGAGAATACACTGAAAGACAGATATTTTTATAAAATAGTATGTTTTTCTTATTTCCAAATGAATTATGACTGTAAATCTTCCCAGAAAGCGTGACCAAGTATACTTTTGTTGTTTACTGTTATTGCACTATATTTTCTTTTTGTTATATTCATCTTAAAAAAGAAGTAAATTTTGTATGTAGTTGAATTTTAAATTTATAAGCTTAGAAAGCAAACAAGAACAATAGGATTTTGTATAAATACGTTTACCTAATTGTGATTTCATACAATATTTAGTGGGTACTGTTTAGTATACGAAAGAATATTTGTTTAAACTTAAACCTTGATAAGAACATAAATTACAATGAATTGCTTTTTTTCTACTATTTTTTGAACGGAAGTGAAACCAGCTACTTATATTTATCATAATTCTAAAAATTCTCAAGGTATAGTCAATATTTCATTTTGAAATGGTCAAAAAAATTATCATTAATAATCACATAATTCCTCCGAATTAGGTAATACTACAAAATAAAAATAAAACATTGATAACAGCACCCACCAAATATTTATTTATGTATAAAACGGATCTCCTTTTGACCTTTTTTTAATTAGACATAACAAAAATGTTATTTATATATACATTTATATTATAAAGTCTCCAATAAACTTATGCGACTGAAGTATTTAAGTCGTTTTCAATATATTATATAGTGGATCGGTGTTTTAACAAAGACAATATTTAATGTTAATAAAGTAAACAAGTCGATGGACGACCTAGAACTTATGCTACGTTGAATAGAGTCCCAATAATTCAAGAAGTTGATGTACATTAAAGAATGTACATATATATATATGCAACAACTGATAGCACAGATGTATAAAGTTTGTAAAGAGGCTTCTACATCTTTTACCACGTTATTCAAACAATCTTGCAGTTGTCTCATATATACAGCCCGGCTTATATTGAATAGCCACAAGTCTGGGCATCTAAAGAATATGCATTGCTACTGTTTAATATGACTTTCTGATTAATTGTATAACGAAACATATTAATGCCTGTGCGCCAACTTCTTTCACTACTGTTCGCTGCCGCACTGTTTGGTATGCCGAACATTTTGACGGAATGATTTACACCGCCAAACACGTTATTTTTTCAACACGTCTCCCCAACTTTGGTTTTTCTGTGTACAAGATATATTTTTTATTTTGCGCAAAACATGGACCAGTTTGGGCTGCAATGTGGGTCATTATAAGGGACAGCTGTATATAGAGTAAAAAAATTTACAAATTCATGCAATGTACGAGTATAAGAAATCTTGGGAAGAATTGAAAAAATTCTAGTGTTTTTTGTGGTTATCGTGAAACTATCGTAGAAAATAATATTCTCACAGCTGCATACTTCACGCTAAATATGTTAAGATTAGAATTAAATGATAGTTGTAAAGATATCTATTTCTAGTTCAAAAACTTTTGGTTCCTATCAAATATTTTGAATAAATATCATATATATATTTAAATAACCGGTTCAGATTGAGATTGGGTCATTGTCACTTTATACAGTACTGTAACACTGTTACTAAATTAACATTTTTTTTTAAATGTAATATATAATAAAATTTTATCTCTAGTAATTAATTTCCGCAAATAAAGTATATAATTTATTAGTTATTTTTTAGATAAACTTTACTACTTAAATTTTATTTTTATTAGAAAAATTAGTGGTTTGTCACAAAGAAGTGATAATTTTTTTTGATTATTATTATTATTGTTGAGTGCATGGAAATTTTGTATGTATATAAATATATTTTTGATTAGGTATACACAGTGAAGGCGAAATTTCCCAAAAAGCACAAAATGTGATCGTGTCTTTTCTGGACTTGCTTCATACCACACAATCTTGTTCGCAAAATCAAAATTATACCATCGTGCACGATTCGAAAAATGTTGAAATCTTTAAAATGTCATGTCATGCATAAGTATGACTGAAGAAGATTATTATATAGTGGGTTTTTTCAATTTTTTAAAATTCAACTGTTGCATAAGAAAATGCATTCGTGGTGACGGGAAATTCCCTTTTTCGACTATAGAAAAACGAACGTATGTACAATGAGAAGAGATGATTCCATGCAGGCCACTTTGGCCTCTTACTTAATGGTCACGACTTGGCCATTTACCTCCGGCAGAGAGACTTATCGGTGGATAAATTGCCGCCGTTCGAATTTTCATGTCAGCACACAATAGATCCCAGATATACCATGGACACAACCACAGACTGTGTGAGGTATATTGACAGTTGTTTGAAGCAGCAGGCGCGCGACGTTTATATCACAATGATTCTTGATGGATGATTACTGAAAACCGATGTCATCAACAAAAACTGTGTGTGTATTTCCGTATGTTGTTGTTCAAACATTTTTCTAAAAGAATGGCCAGTCAGCAGGCTTCCACATAGACTCTTGTCTGTGAATATTTATAGCTTGTTAATACCTCATGCAACATTGTATTATTATAAACGAATTATTGAAAAATTATAATAATCTTCAACAAATCTACAATTTCTGTTCTGATTTTAATCCTTCTTTTATATGATTGACCTTAGAATATGACTGAAAAATGTATTTTATTTTGTAAATTTGTGAAACCTTTGAATTGGCCTTAAAACAACCTTAAAAGTTTTTTTAATTTACTGTAATGTAAATTTTTAACTACTACAAAAATTATCGCTTTAACAACGTAGATAACACTATTATTAGCAGTTTATGTATTATTTTATTCCCAATCAGACAAAATAAATTATATCTGTAATTCGAAATGTCTGTGTCTGGAATTTTACTCCGGTCCCTTCAGATTTGAGTTAAAGAAGTTCCACTGTAATATTCTAATACAATTTTGTTTGAAGCTTTAGAAAATCAAAGTGCGATTCATAGATTTTGTAGAATTTTATTAATAACTAGTTTTATTTTGGTGACCACACATTAGTTTATGTTTTGATTAAAATTAGTCATTTCGTGGACGCGTTCAGAAAAGCATATTCTATAATTAATATGTACATTTGTTTTTAATTAAATAAATTCAATTTTAATAAAAATTAAAAAATATAACTAGAATTCACTAGAATTCGTCTTTCAGTAATGTAAACCATATGCCTAACGAGAAATTGAAACAAAATGTTGAATATGGTGTGACATAAAAATGAAATTGACTATATCAGGACTATAAGTGAAACAACCTGTGGAAAGCCTCTTTTAAAAGATTACAAAAAATATATGTGGCTTAGTTGTAATTTTTACTTAAGATTTATAGGATCGGCTACTTGTAACGTTATTAATAATTATACCTATACGTGCATACTTTCTGATAAATATTACCAACATACACGGTGTTAAACAAAAAATAAAATTCGTAATAAAAGGAAGCAATTATGGTATATTATTATTATATTGAAAAAAAATGTCTGTTCAATTTTGTCAATTTTACAGTAGATATTGCAGGCCTATAATTTTCCAGAGATATTATGTAAATAACAGTGAAATTTACTGTGAAAACGATTGTAATTTGAAGTAATTACATATCTTTTTTTATTTCATTCATACACATTTTTCTTTACATATACACGAGTGAATTGGTAGCAGTGTTTTTCTTTAAAATGGTAAAAAAATCCCTTCATTTGTAATTATATAAGGTGTGTGTATATAAGTTTGTTATTTTGCGTGTTGTTTATGAAAGTTTCGTTTGGTTTTTAGTTAGCCAAGTTTGTAATAAATTATTTTGTATAAATGTAACAAGTTACTACGCGGGTTTTTTGTTATTACATACTTTTATTCAACGACTGGTGCAAATGTTGCACCTGCGTATAAGTTTATTAGTATGATCTATATATGCACTCTACATAATTTTTTGCAATTTTTCTTTTTTATTTCATATTCAGACTGTTATTATGTTTTATAGCCTTTATTAATTACATTTCAACTTATATAAAATGATGGGCGATATGGATATAAAATAAGATTAATTTCGTGGATTATTCAAATTTCTTTATGAATTGCTGCTGTATAATAAGCTTGAAAGGTTTATGAAATTGTTTCATTATATACTACTATACAGTACTAAACATATAGGACAGTTGTAATCAGCTTTTCAGGATTGCCATTTGCAATTTGGTTGATTTATTGCGTTTTTAAAACAGCAGCATTTTTATTATTACACACATTATATTACAGTTGAAGGTAATAATAAAACTATTGAGTTTGATGTTCATTCAGAATGATAAATTTGACCTTCATCCCAACACTTTTGTAATTTTATACCGAGTTTATCAAAATTCTTGACCTTGTTTCGTTATCTAAATGTCAAAAAAATTACTTTTAGCACCCGCACTTATATCTATAAACATTTATTTTTTTTCAAAAAAAGTTAATTATCCTATATAGTAAAAATAAAAATATAGAATATTTGCAATATTTAACATATTTAATCAATAATTACAGAAATTATTGACACTTATTATGTACATTTCATTTTATAAACCATGCAATATTCTATATTATTTATCAGTATAAAAAATTTTATCATAACGACCCTTATTTTTATATTACTGCATAAACATGTTCTGAAAAAATGTTACATTTTAAATTAACCATAACAAAACATGGCTGATATGTACTTAAGTAAGTTGATTATTTTGACGTAATCGGTTTAAATGCGAGTTTATTAAATGTTATTTTTTGCCATATTATGAATATATAGTTCATATTTTCTAGTTGCTAGAAACTTCAATTTTAATAGCTTTTCTCTATTTCTATATATAGGTTATTATCATAATAGTTATCTGTTTGTTGTTTATGATGAATTTGCCTTTTCCACGAGCCATTATTTAATTCTATTATAGATTTTTAAAAACATAGTTTGTAAAGAGGTAAGCTTCAATCTTTTTTGTCCATTTTGGGTCGTAGTTGATGCAATTTCTAATTTTTTACTAAAATAATAACAACAATACAAATTCTGAAGCAGATACAGTTAGATATAAATAGGTTTATAGAAGAAAAGACAGCTGGTGTATGCGTTATTCATAATTACCGTCAATAGATTGTGCATTATTAAGTATGGCATTTGATATATTGTGTACTTTTTTAAGAAAAAGTTTCTTAAAGCCAATTTATTGAATCTACTCGTAAATTAATTTAATCAAATGGATTTTCCACTAACTGTTATTTACTGTGAATAATGGAAACGGTGTTTATAAAGAGTGGTTGCTACCGTTCTTTTGATATTAAATTTACTAACAATCATTTCGTGTAACAGAAGGCCTTTGTGCAGCTTTTCAACAACAACTTGAACGTTGTTGTTTTATTTTTATGTTAGTTAAAGCTGTGTATTAGGAATATTATAACGTTCTAATATGTCGTTAGAGAATAATAAAGCCAGACAAATTTTTTTCTACAAATTCAAATCCGTTAGTATGTCATTTTTTGATAAATTAATTATAGCATGATTTTATTTCGGTTTTTTTTCTTGTTTTTGGTATGCTAATTCACAACAAGCAAAGCAGAGTCAAATTAACTTGACATAACTTTGATCTTTTACCATCTCCGAGGACGTTCAATTCATAAACTATTAATAGATACATATATGTATATGCACATCAAACACCTTTTGTATGTATTACATTCTTCAATAACACAGAACATAAGAAGAAACATTTTACGACTCTTATGTAATATTAATCAATTTTAATTAAAAGGGAAAATACATGTTATTTTTTAATTAATTGTCATACAGGAAGATTCAAACATTGTAGAAATTCCAATAAATTGAGCCCTAATAAATAATTGTAAATCATTCATTTAATATTCCAAATATGTCTAAACGATTAAAATTGAATAAATATATAATAAATAAAGGAGTTGGTTGCGGTTGACCACACTAAGTACCCATTGAATACTTTATACATATATACTGTCATTGGTCAATGGATAAAACTATCAAAGCCATAAAAGAGAACCCTAAAGCGGTTGTAAAATAACCGAGATTAAACACATACAATGTCAGGTTGGCTCTTTATTCCCATTTTCCAAACGAAAAATTCTACATCTTCAAGTATATGCTAACTTATACGTATGTTTGTTGAATGGAATGAAAAAGTGAATAGAATATGTCGGTGGTTCCCTTTTATAAATCGCCTTCTGAAATATAGTGGTACACTGACCATAATATATAAATGAAAATAAATATTCATCATATTTATGAGTATGCACATTCTATACTTCAAGGACTGTCTGACGAGATTGTTGCCAATTTGAAATTATTATTTTAAGAATACATAATAATGAATTTTTAACTACAATGTTTAATTGTGCCTAAATTTTTCGTTTAAAATATGATAAAATTAAAACTACATATTTAAGTATCACAATCTTATAAAACCACAAAACTATCAACAAAATACAGGAACTTTAACCTACATATTATGAACGCTTAACTATTAGCAAGTATTTTAATAAATATAAATTATAAATAAACCAGAAGGTAATTATTATTGTAAAAAACTTGTAAAATTCTAGTAATAAACAAACAATTATTTATCAAAATAAAAAATTGAAACCATTGAACATATTTATATCAATAAATACATGCATTAATAATAATACTTATGTATATAATAATTATAATTGCAAAGTTTGATATTTCATTAGTATTTTAATTTGTGTGTACATTTATTTACGTTTTATATATATAGTATATAGTATGAAAATTTTAATCTTGTCTGCATTAAATTTGATCTTTAATGTTTTAATCGTACATGTAATATGCATTACTGGTATAAATACATAATACAAAAACATGCACACATATTCATATACTAAATATAAGAGTTCTTCATGTAATAAGCTTACAACAACAAACTGTTGTGTGGATTTTCAAACTTGACTATAAGTGTATTCATTTTTTATTTATAAATACATTAATGTGTTAATATTGAAAGTAATTGATGGCATCTTCTATCGCAACTAACGTTGTCGAGTTTAGAAGTTAAACCGTCGTTAAGTCGGACGTATTTAAAAGCAACTTACTTGACAGTTTTTCCAGGGATTATGAATGAACATACTACATGCGAGAGACAAAATTGTTTTTTTCTTTAAATGCGTGAGTAGATTTTTGAAGTATTTAAAATGAAAATTATGTCGTGGCATTAATAACATCTCTTATGGTGTACATGCAGGTTGACATCGAGACTTTAATATCGTGTGTACAAGATGGCATTTATACGAGGAGGGCATTCTCGATATATACACAATAATATACCTTGATCATTTCCTCGAACTGATTGCACAGAACCAATCGTACAACTATGGAATTGAATTCGCTTTGTCTTTTACGAATCAGGGCCACACATGATGAATTACATGGCTGCACACGAAATCACTATTATTTCCATTTGACTTCCCCCTATTTTCATTTTTCAACAAATAATCGTCGTATATTTCGTTTTGTTCTATGTTATTATTATGTGTATATATGATGACATTCGTGTGTATGTATATATATAATACTTTGGTATTATTTACTATTAAGATCCGCTTTTACAAAACCACAGATTATATAATTTAATTATATGCTGTAAGACGATTTCATGTACGTCGGTTTTTCGTTTCGTTTATCAATCGACTTGTTTCTGTCTAATGGTATTTAATTTGTACGATTTTCAAAATTTAATCTAAGAGAAATCTAGAAAAATGTCGAAGAGGACGTGAAGAAACTAAATTAAGAACGGATTTGTTGTCTGGTTACACAATACGTTTTCTATTCGGATTAAAATCCATCATTATGGTGTACATATAAAATTATTTGTATTTTTTTAAATATTTTTACATGCACGACCATAAGTAATACTAATAATACATATCAACACAGTATAAGCTACCTCAGAAACACTTTCATATCACACTAGTGTGATATGATATTTAGCAGTTGTCCCAACTAAAAAAATGAAGTTTCTTTAAGATAGTACTTCAGGTCGTGTAAAAAATACGTTTATAATCCAGGAAAGTGTATCATTGCTTAAAAACCTTCCATTCGTATGGTATTTGCCACTTTCCACACTCTTTATTTAATTCGCTATTTATTCTACAATGATTTGCACTAAATATGCAGTAACTGTTTAGTTGGATGATTTCATTTTTTAAATACAACCTGGAAAATATTCATTTATGTAAAAATACAATGTTTATATATTATGTGTACCATGTTTGTAACTAATATGAATATACAGTGGTGGTTATAAAGAACCGTTGTCGGGTGCATGGTAGCGTGCCAAAAGCTGGCGACCTGAAACTCGCGTGTCTGTCCGTTTGACTGTTCTTAGGCTCACCTGCCTAGTCCTACTGAGCACAAACACATGTACACATAAATACACATGTATGTACTTATATTCATACATATATAAGTACAAGTATAGGTATAAATGTATGTATAGATGGAAACCACTCATATAATACAGCGGCATCATGTCTTTCGCCCTGCCGTGTCCGCCACAAAACACTGCATGAGAATGTGCAAATTGCAGTTGCACTCATTTAACAACACAGATTTGACAGACTAATGCTACCTGCCTTTTAAGATGCTGCTGCTCCTGTATATAATAGTTGATGCATTTCCTTTTAAAACTATTCAACTACTAGTATAATTATTTGCATTATACGAGTATAAGTATAGGCACAGAAGTGTAAGTTTCTGTCTTTGAGAAACCGGAATGCAAAACTATGAGACTTTTTGTCGTGTATTTTTACACATAAAAAGCTAAGAGATAAATATTGACAAAAATTGTTTTATCTACTGTCGGAAAGACTTTGTTTGTCTATATATATTCGTTTTTATCATGCAGAATTTTTTCTTCAAGCTTTAATTGCCATTGGACTGATAAAGCAATAGACACCAAGGCGAGTTACATACATTTTTTTTTTTCTATAGAATTATTATCATAAAATTGTACAAAACAATAAAAATGATAGTATAAGAAAAAGAAGTAATTAATCCAAGTTTCCTGTTCGCTTAAGATATCTTTTTTAATAGATCTGCTGTAATAATAATACGAACTTATTATATACAAGAAATAGATTTCAGTAATAATTATTTGAAAGGTGTTAGCTTTTTGCATTTCAATGAAAGGAAATTACTGATATTAAATTTAAAAGTTATATTATACATATATTTTATTTATTCTAAGAAAAGAAAATTAGTGTTGCATTACTATACATTTTTAATCTTTATTTGCTTTTTCATACATACAATACGTATATGTATTTAAAAGAAGAGACTGTGACACGCATATATAAGTAAAAAAGTTTAATTACAATCAATTTTAATGAACCATTTTATTTTAATGTGACATTTTCATGAAAAATTCTATACATTAGAAAAAAATATATATTATCCGTAAAATGGAAAATTGCGTGTGTTGTTATCCAGTTTATTTTTGCTTACATATTTTATAAAACATGCTTCATTTACTACATTATGTTATCAGAGAAAAAAAATTATATTTGTTGTAAATAAATATGAAAGTTTAAAGATAATGCAGTACAGTTTTTGTTATGACAAGTGATAACCTTTCCGAAAGAAATATAATATATTACCACATATTTATATATACATTTATAATATATGTATATGTATAAATACACTAAAAATTGAAATTATTAAATCCATTTTTTTTCTGTCAATATTTGCCATACACAAAAAAGTGGTAATTACATAATTAATTTGTTTATTAATGTATCAACTTTGGGTCTCGGGTGTTAATAAAGTTTAGGGTTAAACAACCGTGACAAATGAAGCAACAGTATCAGTGGCAGTGCAAATAGAACTAGCCGGAACTAACTGTGTGTGATGTGCGAGCGACACCACATTATTTCCGCTGGGTTTCGTTTGCTCACATTGTTAACCTGATTTAATTTGATAAATTGCTTTTATTATTTTTGTAAGCACACATATGAAAAAAATATGATTTCTTTGTTAACAAACACACCAAAATTGAAATAATAGATAATACGATTTTATTATTGTGTAAACAATATATGTACAGTTAAATAAAAAACAATTTTATGTTGTTTTCACTAGAATTTTATCATAAATTAAAAAGCAAATGTTCATCAAGATTGTAAGATGAAACTTAGTGTATGTGCTAGCTATGGGGGTCCTTCCCAATATGTTTCTTGATTTTTTTACTGCACAATAATAAGTATACAATAATATTTATTTGCTAAAGATATTTTATTATTATGTTTAATTATTATATTCTCAATCTGTAAATTACGTTATAAATGAAACTGAACAATTTTTTGTCAGTCAGAGGATGTAGGTACAAGAAAAAATATTTTAATATAAATTAACCTGCCACTAAAATTTTGTGCACGATATGACTTGACCATCATACAAATTATACTCCTTTTAATTACAACAAAATGAAATTTATAAGCATGTAATTTCTACAGTGGTAGATATAAATTTTATATCTTACTTACCATCTGGTAAGTCAATTCTGATGGGTATGCCAGTAATTTGTAACGTTCATATCATATAATATTTATTTTCCCATTAACTCTTAACAAAAAAAAAACATAATACGTAAAATCAAGTGAAAAAACTGTGTTGAAGTTAACAATTAACTTGTTATTCATCACAAGAAAATGACACTTAATTTTCGTCTTTATAAAGTAATTTCATTCACACGCCCCACACATTACCTTTTTTTGTATATTCTTAACGCATATATTATGACTTCAACAATATGTTTACATACACATATAAGTTTATAAAAATTAGTTTCTCACATATAACCCGAAACACTTCCTTGATTTGTTTTTAATAGATTTCGTACAATATAATCATCATTTTTTCAGTCTGCCTGTATTAAATTCGAATACACATGGGTGTGAATTTGATTTTTTTATTGTATCTGTCTATTTGTGGAATGACGTGCTAATTAAGTGTTTGTTTGACAAATTGTATGTAGCACTTGCTTATTTTCCAATTTTTTTATTAAAATTGTAAAATATACGTTGTGTGCTTAAGTTGCCATTACGTCCGGTATAGTTTTCATAATTTAATAAAGTGACTTATTTTTTATGCACATTAAATAAAGTCATTATTTTGACGGTTTTGTTTTTTTCCAAAGCATAGTATTATAACAAATGACTTTTTTCAAATGTAATTACGGATTTTAGGCCTATTATTGCAGTTACGGGAAGTGTCCAGTTGTTTATTATCTAAAATAATGGCTTAATTAATTTTTCGCGCCACAAATGACAATTTAACGTTACCAAATTGGAATAGAAATGGTATATTCAGTGGCATTATTGCCTATTGTGTATGTTCACAATTAAGTACAACAAAAATTTATAACAGTATCCATTTTTTTTTTGGACTTCATAAGCAATAACTTTATTTTCCAGCATTTATTAAACGTAATAAAGTCATATTACGTAGGAACATAATATTCTATTGTTATAAAACTAGAAGGTAAATCATTTAAACAAGGAAAACAACTTTTATTAAACATTGTTAAATACTTATTCACAACAATAAAAAAATGTTTTTATTTAATTCATGAGCGACTTCATTCAATAAAACATGTACGAAGAAATAGGAAATGGAGACAAATGGTTGAAAATTTCATTCATGAAAAATCTACCGTATTATTATATATACAATTTTTTGTTTTGTATGCGCACTTATATGGTTAGTTTAAACATAAAAAAATTTAAATATATTAATGAAATCACTTTATTCGCAACCATGCATATAATAACCATGTGAATATGTTACAATGTGAAATGATAAAATCTCATGATTCAATTTGCATAACTTTTGTGGTAAAGATACATATTTAACCTACCTTTTTCCTTCAATGTTCTATGTGTTAACAGGAATTACCTTATTATTGTAACAAGTAAAATATAATATTGTGTATTATCTGATATCTTTTCGTGATAACGATGCAACTGCACAACTTTAAGGAGGTGCAAACATTCACATGCACTTTCGAATTTATTTTTTATTAATTTATTATATATAAAGGTATTTGCTGATGAATACTACGTATCTTGATAGATTATTTAATGGTTAATAGAAATTGTATTTCTTCCGTCAACAAGGCTAGGTCTGAAAAATGTGATTTTATTCGTAAAAGAACTAAACGAATGCTTAAATTCAGTCTTTTATCGAAGATGTAAGTTTTTTTACCAATCCCGGTTGCATAATAAAATTATGCATTTTTTATCACATCATGAATATAATTTATGTTTAATGAGATAAATTTTACAACTATGCCCTTGTGGTTCCTTTGAAGATGATAATAAAATAATTTTTATTCCAAGAAGTTCAACAAAAGACAGAATAAAATTATATATTTTGCATAATGGCCATATAGCTTTTAAGTTTCCTTTTAAGATGTTTCTGGTAAATGGTAACCACTGTGTAAAGCAGCCCCCCAAGTGACAAGCATAATAAAACGCGACTTTGTTCTTGTTGTTGCAATTATTCCACTCTCATACGTTTTTCTGTATATTTGGCTGGGAAACACTTCTTCTACCATGTAGAGGAAGGGGTCCCACACAGAATAAAATATATTTGATAAGATCCACTGGCCGATAAGATATTCTTTACGATGTGTCCGTTGTGAATGACCGCGGGATACAGACAAGAAGAAGGTTGCTTGACCCGTCACCGAGAATAGCTTCCAGATTATTCAATATAGTTTATGATCTTGACAACTTATTATGACTCAATAAATACTTAAAAATGTACACTCCAACTTTTTTCATTTTATATGTAAGAAAATTTTAATTTTTACTGCTTGTTTTTATTTTTTTCATCACATATCAAGTTTCATGTGGTTTTCCATGTTGAAACACTGACATTTTTATGATGTACGTTCAACATATTTTTGAAATTTTACTGTATTATGACAGTCTTATATAAGAAGTGAAGTTTTTTCTTTGGAATGGCATCTAGCCGCATTGAAATTCGGAAAATTGTTAAAAAATACCATGAAAATGTTGAACTATAAGAAGCCATTTCAGTATTCAGTGAAACCATTGTATTCGTAATAGCGAATGAAAAATAAAAGAATCAATCGGAATTTTGCATTGCACGGATACATTCAACTGTCGTCCACCTCCTGTTGGATAATTCTTGAAAGGAAAGGACCTGATGCCGGCCCCCATATGGAGACAATGCCCTATTGTATGGCTATGAGTTCGAATCTGCATAATCAACATAAATGGTACCGTTCTTATTCCACAAAATATTTATTACAACTCAAGAAGCTGGCTACATTTTTCTTGAAAAAAAGAAATACTACTGTTTCTTTAAAAGCTACTCGTTTTGCATAATAACTTTATAAACAAATCAGTAAAATTGTTTAAACATAATCAATATTAAATTATTATGCAAATATTTGTGAAACGAGTTTCCTCCGTTTTTTTAAATATAAATGTGTTTAATGAATGTCTGTTTAAACACATTTCATAGCAAATTTGAATAATTATTAAACAAATAATGATTTTTTTTCATTATAATAAACTCATGATTCTGTGTTAATAAAAAAAATGCAGCAATTTTAATAAAAAGTCAAATAAGTACACGTACACCATTATTTTCCATATTTTAGTGACATGTTGTCACGTCCCAGAACTTCTGTTGGACCCCTACGGACCCGATGGCGCTACACGAATCCCATTTTTATTTTATATCCACTCGTAAAGTAAATCTAATACTCTTTTCTAATTACTACTGTGTGTAATATGTGTATTGCATGGTGCATTGTTGAGATTAAAGTGGTACATAATATCGAGTTTCGCATTTTGTGATTAGCACGTCTGCACAAAAATGGTGAGCGTCGTGCTGTTTTTTGTTTGTATAAAATTCCACTAGGCATTTTTATGATATTCCGCCCTGGTGCCTTCGGATATTTTTATTGTTGATCATTTTTCAGATTGTATCTCTCTCGCATTACTTGCCCACATTGTATACGTTCTCACAGTTATTCTTCGTGTATATTACTGTTTTAGATGTTATTACTGTTTCTCCTTGTTTCTTTTTTAAATGACAATGTGTTTTATTAAATTTTATTGTTTATAGGCACATAAATATCGTATTAATTTGATATTTGTATAAAACCATTTTATATTTCCACTGGTTTTTTGTTTTCTCATCGTTATTATTGAATTTAAATAAAACGAATTTTGTTAATAATGAAACAGTCAATAATAAAATGAAATCAACAATTTTATTATTAAACATAAAATTGAATATAATATAAAATGTTTAGTAAAATAAATTTTAATTTATTTACTAAACAAGTCAAACTGTTTCGAAATGTAGTATAACGTTATTGAAAGACAATAATTATTGAAATAAATTACTGGCAAGGTCTTGCACTTCCGTTTTATTAGATAAAATATTCCATTCAAATTTTTATTGTTATGTTTTTCTGAATTTAATTATTTATAATCACAAATATTGGTCATAATATCTTGAATGGTCAATAATTCTACCATTTTTAAGTTAAAATAAATGTTCTATTAAAATATCATTAAAAATAGTCCTTATTTCTATACGGTTGAACTCGAAAACAAAAACTTTGAATATTTGTCCATGTCTTTCTGATTTACGATAAGCATTTGCCAGAAGCCGAGCTGCATGCTGCCTTCATATATAAACGTTTATATAGTGGCTGTTATATACATATAGTTACTTTGAATATCATCAGAGAAACCCACGTAAATTAGGCCGGGTTGTAAAGTAGCGTACTTTATTTCTGGGTGCGACGAATGACTCCATTCATCACGTTGCACGTCAAATGTTAGAAGAAAAGGTTAGGACAGTTCATCCCACAACTGTATAGGTGCTCTCATCTACACACAAATGTAGTGCAACGCAAAAAAGACTAAATAAAACTGTTCTCATGTGTTTTTTAGTATAATGTCACCCAAAAAAAGATTTCATGTAATCACGTATCATGTTATTTATATATTAAGTTTCAAGTTGGTTCCACACTGCATTTCCATAATTCTCTTTTTGGAATTTTCAGGCTTTGAAGTTACATTTTTTTTCTTCTAAATCAATGAAAGTTTTGAAAACATGATGAATATACATATTAAATTACTTGCTATGCTGATGATTTTTATCGATTGTATATATTAATTATATAAATATTAGTTATTAAAGGTAATTATTGTGGTAAGTTGACATGAATTAAATAACATTATGTGTATTTCGGATTAGTTCTAATTAAACTTTTCTGCCACCTGTAAGAAGGAAGTCTTTCTAGTTATAACTTTATACATTATAATGAATGTTTCATGTTTCACAAAAAAAACACTATTTTTGTGTTTGATACACCTGCCGTTTATTGCAAATGATTGACGGTTTGTTTGTCTCTCATGTAATATGTTTAATTATGACACGAAGACTGGTTATCCAAAAAATTATCTGTTGCTTCAACAAAATGCAACTGGTTTTTACAAAATCGAAACAACAAAATTAGTAATTGTGGACTAATAGTCGAAGAATTCCCTAGAAGAAATATTTTCTTTTCCTTTTTCTATTTCCATTTAGAAATAATTAATGGGTGACAATTAAATTCTTGTTACCTAAATCAAATTGTAAAAAAGAAAATGCGAAAACGAAATTGGACGAAATATTGCCGTATAACTATTAATAAAGTTGCGGTTACAAGTTGTATCCAGAAAAAGTGGATTTTTTTCCCTCAATCGTACATTCCAAAACAATTGGAACATGGCAGATGCGTTCCATTATTCTTATATCGAGACATATAAGAAAAAATAAAGAAAACTTGTATGAAATTTGATTGGTGCAATTCAATTGGCGACTGGTTTTTGTTTGTATTGCCAACAAGGGACACGTTGTCTTTTGTTCTTTCACGGATGGATTATTTATTATTGTATTTTTACAATGGTTCTCTAAAGATTTTATAATTCCATTGGTTGTTTTCTGCTTTTATCTACAAACTATTATCGAAAAATACACATACAAGCCACAACTGGAAAAAACAAACCGAAAAAAAGACAACACCACCTCGATCCAGTGTATATGTGGAAAATATGTTAATTCACATGAAATATTCAAGAATGGTTGAACAATGTGTGAGTAATACGAGGTAAAGCAAAAAAAAATATTAAAGAGTCGTTATTCAAGTGGCGGATTCAGAGCATCTCGCGTCTTGTTGTCCCGTTTTGCACCCACGTGATGCCATGTAGGGTGTCCAGTGTGGCAGTAAAGATATGAAGATAGTGTGTAAGTTGATATGAAACAAATTGTAGGTGCACCGTTTTCTTCTACTGCCAACATATATAATTCCTCTATCTGATGACAGAAGACCAATATGAGCTGCAGTGTATAATATTAATGCAAATATTTACAAATAATTTATTACGTAATAAATTTGAATGCATTTTTTCAACTGCTTAATTAAACAGTTTACCATATTTTTATTGTACGCAATAAATTAACGGTAATTGAGGATGTATGTAAGATTTTTTTTCTTTCGTAAACTAATTACCTATAACTATATTATAATTCTTTATACATGTATATATATATATATATATATATATATATATATATATATATATATATATATAACCTTTGTAGTGTATAATTTTTTATCAAGCTAATAATTACTATACAGCAAAAGGAAGAAATCCATAAATGTGAATTCCAGTCAAGCAATAATAAATGTCCAGAGAATGCTGTATTTAATAATAAAAAAATACGAAACTCGTATATAACTAAACTAGATCAATAACAATCAGAAACATGATTTCCATGTTCGGCTAGGACACGATATAAATATATCGTGGGTATGAATATTCAATTATTTCAGTGGAGTGTAAACACGTACAAGGTTTTCACTATACAAAAACTACAAAAAAATTGTATGGATATAAAAGATTTTTTGGGTTGAGAATTATGTAATATTGTAAACAAAAAAAAAGTTGCACTTAAAAATCAGTTGCACTTTCAGCGAACCAGTTTTTCGTAACTATTTCTCAGAATTAACTGGACTTTGTTGCATTGCAAACTGGATGACACATTTAATTAAAATGCAGTAACTGCAGGAAGGTATCAAGAGAGCAATTTTTCGCGACTAATCCTCACTTTATTACCTACATGGTATGAAGAGATCTTAAGTATACAGGCGCCGGTTATGTTTATTTTTTTATTTTTTTTTTCATAAAAAAGAAACCTAAGTCATGGATTATAATAATTTAAATAATTGTTATTTACATTAACTGGTTAATAAAAGTTAAATTAAATATTGTGTTTTTTACACAAATATACGTATATTGCCAAAGCTTTTGATATCATTGAAAGTTTTACAAAAAGTGCTTTCATGGGCGATAATTACATATTAAAAATAACAAAACATGTCATTTGAATTCGTTTGTGTTTATTTAGTCACTAATTGCATCAAAGAAATGTTTGTTTTGTAAATTAATAGTAGTGCTTGTAAATTTAGAATAACAAATTTCATTTTATCGAGTAACCATCAAATTAAATAAAATAGTAACACAAAAGTTTTAATTACATATAAAATATATTTTAATTAAATTAGTGATTTTAAAAGAACAATAGAATAAATACATATTATATTTTGGTATTTATTAACTAGGTACCTAAACCTGGTGGTTGCTTCTGTGGTATTATACGTATTTTTGGTAGTAATATAATCCATTCAGTAGTTACACATTTCATTAAAATGAATAAACCACAAATTACGTGTATTAAAAGTGACAGGCCAAAAGTTCTTCAACAAGTTGTGCCTTATTTAAAATGAACGAAAAATTTGAATTGTATTACCTGTATATAGTTTTAAATTACCTAATTTAAATTATAATTATTTTCTGTCAGATAATAAATTAAATTAAACGAAAAAAGTAAATAATACTAGCCGTAATAAAGCCATACGCTACCACCAATATTTTGACGTGTTAAATATGGAATAATGAATTATCTTTTTAGGAAGTTCTAAATCTGTCATTCATTAATTATACAAAAACTTATTTTTTTTAGTGCAAGCGTCCGTTATGAATATGCAAGAAAATATTATGTAAATAAATATACATTTTTGTTTTAAATTTTATTACGTATCTATGAATATTCTTCATTAAAAAAAATATACATATATAAAGCTATATAAACATACTTAATGAAAGTTCCATGTATAATGTGTGTTGTATTTATATTACACACATATATACATTTATTTATGTATAACCAACCAGTAATTGCGTGCATATTTTTTCCATTCTGGATACTGTCGGTGATAAATAGGTAACAGAATAAGTTATACATGAGGATTTGATTTGTACAGGGAATAATGGCCGACCCCCTGTTGTGTCAAACACGGGAATACCATGTAACATATGCCCGATTACGTCCATTGAGCGCCGATCGGCTCAACACACTTTATGCGGTTATATATTTAAAGAGAACCGCAAATCAATATTTATGTGAACTATTAAACATTTCAGCGAAATAATCCTTTCGAGTGGAGTCCTTGTCTTGTTAATACAGTTAAAAGTACAGCTTTTATCGAAATTCGTATTTGTACATAAATTTGACCAAAAAATGTAAAAAAACATTTTCCAAAGAGAAAATTCGTCACAATTACTTACATAAAATTGATTAAAAAAGTGTGTTCACTCTATTAGTACTAATGAAAGATATTATCGTATGGGTAATTAGTAATCTGTTGATTGAATTGTGGTTAAATTCAAACCATCTCATCTTTCACCATAAAAAAAACCAACAACTAGATGAAGAATCTAAATTTTGTTCATTAACAGGGAAAAGTGTATAACAACTCACCGGTTGCAACGACAAGATAGAAAAAAAGTCAAAGTAGAACCGAAGCTTGTGTTATTTTTGTACTTATGTTTGACAAGGTCCAATGTAGTTTTCTAGCAAACGGTAGTTCTCATCTTACTTTCGTGTTTTATTTTAAGATACACACAAACATACTTTTTAGTTTCCTGTAACCATCATACTAATTACACGGATTACTACTGTATGCAAAACGTTAGCCAATATAAACAACATAAAATGGATGACAAATAAAAAATGTTCTTCAAGCGTGAGAAAATGTAATATCTTAAATAGTCTAGTAAATTATCAGTTTATTATGGTGTTGAATTATGATATAATTTATAAACGTTTAACGTAAATTCATATTAGAAAATAGCTGTGCAGAGCTATTTTAGGTCACTACTTTTGAATTTTAACTACATAAAATCAACCTACATACTTAAAAACAAACATATCACATTTTATTTATAATGACAAATAAATGTAAAAATAAAATTGAAACGAATGCAGTTACACGGTTTTATATAACTTGGGGCTAGTTTTTTTATATATATCCTTAAACCTAAGTACTTTTTTTGTTTGGTTTAAAATAGCAAAAAGGCGCTTTTGAATGTTTGGAAGAGAGATTTCCTCTGTGAAGAAATTTGAGGAGATTTCAACGCCCAAAATGTGGACTGCGGCAAACCATTTTGCTCTCTCTTATGGTCGTTTTGAAAACATTCCGCTACATCTGTATTACAAACATAACATGACCAGATTTGGGGTTGCTTTGGCAAATCTGGCCGCTGCGTTGATATTGAATAAGAGTATTGTGCGTGTCTAAGTCCTGGCAGGAGGCCACGACACCCCCCACAGCTAACATATACAATAATACTATATAGCTATTATTACATTTTTTTTATTCCAAGTCTTTTGTTCATTTCCTATTTATATAAATGTTTTTATTTTTGTTTGTTTCTCGTTTTCCCCTTTCGTGCGAACGGTTACATGTTACCACATATACATTTATATTTAAATTTTTCCGGTATGCTATACATATAATGTGTAACAAAATGGAATATGTATTTAAAAAAGGAACTTTTACCTTGTTTGACATTTACATGTACAAAAAAACTGTTTTCAGCAAGGGGCTAAAGAAGTGTTCGTAGCTTTTTTCAGGAGTCATTTAGATTTTAATTTATTGTATGCATTGGGTATGAATGTTGTCTTATAAAAGTATGTTCTTGTAAATAAATCAACAACTCGTATATATATTCTACCTACGTCTTTCATCAAGTAAGTAGCAAAGAAAGTGTAGAAATATGTGCGAGAATCCAAAGTGCCGTGGGCAGGTAATTAGTAGTGTTAACAGATGAAAGTATGCACTTATTTATTTACAACTTTAATCACCTTTTGCCACTGAACGATTTCCAAATATTCGTATGGTAATGGATTCGTTTTAGAAAATTTTTTGCCCTGCCATAATTTCGTATTTTGTCTATTCATTGTTAGGAATATTTAGAGATATTCACGGTATACACAGTTTCACACTAGGTGATTTCGAACAATTGGGGTGAGTGAGATTATACTTGACATGGTAATTCATATATTGGTATGAGAACATTATTGTTGCCTCTTTGTCAAAACATGGGGTGTTTTATGGGGTATATATGCCACAAACTGTTACACGATTCATAAATATGTGAATAGACGAATCTATTATTGAAAATTTGTAATAGACTCGTTTATTTCTATTATAAATGTCCAGCATATGGTTTTAATAAAAATGAATTTTTATTCGTAATTTTACGTCTAATTTAAGCATATAATTTTCATAATCAGCTTAATAAATATTACTTATAAATATATTTATTTATACTTTCATGTTACTCGAAATTTTTATTAATATTTATATAATAAATATCCATTTTGACCTCGTAAATCAAGAAAATCGCTGTAAATTAAATCGTGTTTTAAGTATCTATTAATTTTTTATAAGCGTGTACGAAATTATAATAATAAATTGCATAATACAGGAAAATAAAGCTATTAATTACATATTTAATCACACTATCAACATAATAATAAAATTATAGCCATAAAATGGTTCATAGGCGAACCAACACATTTTCATTCATATGATCATCGTATAATGTAATGATTATTATCTTGGATACGAAGGTAATCTGCATGATCCACCATTCAAGTATGAGAAAAGTGCAAATGTTACATTTATAAGTGTTCGAGAATAAATTACGAGATGAAACGGTTACAGTCTAGCGTCATTTCTATTTCGCATTAGACATGATATCTAATGCCGATTGACATCAGCCTACAGATATGCACTTAACTATGAAACTTATGTAGTTGACTATGCAAATTTCTGATCAATTTATGCAGTATACCAGTATACATGTGTATGTCAATAGAAATTTGCACTAAATTCAACATAAAACGACCTTAGAAATATGAACGTGTGAGAGAGTTGAATAAGAAATGTACATACAAATAGATATTATAAATAATTTTTTTTTTGAACAGAAAAAATAACTTGTTGTATGTACAAACTGCTTTGCATGTTAATTGTACCAATAAAAATATTGATTTAATATGGAAATATTGTTTATGACTGTTCGTACTACTAATTTTCCCGTTTACATTTATTTACCACTTGTATATTTTCTAACATTTTATGAATTATTTATTCCGTGTGCAGTTAACGAAAAAGTTTACTGCTAGTTTTTTCTTTTTACTTGTATATACTATTTAAAAACATGATATTTCTATATTTTAAATGACGTTATAACCTACGTATAGGTAATAATTTTTGAATTTATGAATATGTGCAATATAAATTTGTTTTTATGTCCAATTATTTTGCACTTTTTTTTATTATAGTTTAATACTGTATTATTTTTTCAATTTTTATATTTAAATTAAAACAATATACAATAATTCTTATAATACTTGATATCTTTATTGTTAATTATTATAATTTTTTTGTGTACATATTTTCAACAATGTTCAACTTTCTCAACAACAACAAATTTTCATGGGTATATCTTTTGAATGAATAAAAATTTTGTTGAAAGATTGTGAGAACCCACCAAGTCCCACACATTTATTTTACGATATTCGTGAATATCTGTTTTTATATGTTCATAAAACTTGTCAAAAGTTTAAATAATCCAAATTATACACAGTCTAATACTTAAATTGACAAAAAATACATAGAAGATTTGTATCTATAGTCTAATTCTATTTAATAAGTATAGAATAATTATATGTATTATATAATTAGGCCATAGTGTTTTATTTTTGTTTAACGAAACTCGTATATAATTTTCAGTAATAATTACTGTAATACAAAGGTGTACCATTTTAATTACAGATTATTTGGAATGAAACGTTGTGCACGGTGCCAGGCGACCATTCTATCATCGGAACTTGTCATGAGAGCCCGAGAATTAGTGTTCCATGTCCATTGTTTTTCATGTGCTGTGTGTAATACCCCATTGACAAAAGGTGACCATTTCGGCATGCGTGACGGAGCTGTGTTGTGTCGGTTACATTTCGAAATTGGTGAAGAAGTAATGCCATCGCCAGGAATGTTCCCATCGCCCGGTCTCCACCATTATCCGCCACCATTTCCAAGTCCCGAATTCCATCCACACCATCCGAACATACAGTCGCAAAATACGCCAGTCGAGCCGGTCGGTAAAGTTCCTTTCTTTAACGGTGCACCCACAACACCAAGGCAAAAGGGTCGACCGCGGAAACGGAAACCGAAAGATCTCGAAGGCATGACCGCAAATCTAGGTAAGAACTAATTATAATGTTTTCTTTTTTGTTTACTTCGAACCACATTTAAATTACGATTATTTGTATAAATAATAGCGTATTTTTTCAATTGTTATGTTTGTACATGTAATTCGTATTCAATGTAATGGGGCCTTTTTTTCTACCTAGGAGGTATTTTGATTTTGTCAGTTGTTCGTGAACATGATATCCTATTATTAATTTCATAAACGTTTCTTTAGTATTATAATCTGCACACAAAATATACGTAGTTATTTATTTTGAAAAAAATTGAATAGATTAAGTCACGAATTGCAGTTAAGCATTTTTCAGCATATAGATATTTTATTATTATGTTTTCATGAAATTGTCATACATTATTTTTAATAAATACAAAAAAAATGGAAGAAAATGGGGCATTTAGTTTTATATATTCATATATGCACATACGATAGTTTTCTGATTACAATGATAAAAAAATTAAAATAATTCCAAAACGAGGTATCTGTTTTTTTTCTGTCGCATCAATTTAGCTTGAAATACGTGTTTTGTGATATTATGACTATAATATAAAATAAACTTGGTATCTTGTTGTCAGCATGTATATAGCCAGATAAAGTGATAGTAAAATTTTTCAGAATATAACTTAATATCAATAATATGATCGCAATAAAGATATCTTTATATTGAAGATATACATTTTTTACTGGTTTATATTTTATAACGATTTTTATTTACATATATAATATATAGAAAGCACATAACAATATTATATGGAATGTGCTTATTCGGTGGGTGTTTGAACAACACAGCTTCTTGTACAAACAAAAAAGTTTCCGACAAGAGCTACTGAAGAATTCTTTATACAGTAGTATCCCATATATGGATTATTGTGAATGACATAGAAAGGCATTAAAAAATAATTACCATTTAGTTGTAGAATATTTATCACTGATGGGGTTCTTAAAAACCAATTATGTTATAATGTATTTACACTTTTATTCTATAAGAAAAAAAGTCACCATAAATTTAATATAATATAAAAAGTTTAAAAAGTAAAAAAAGCTACATTGTACAATTTACATATTACCATCTATAGATATGCTACACGACTACCATCATAAATGTTAAATTTAATAAATTGTGTTTATTTTAATAATATTTTTCACGAAAAGCAGATGTTTGTCAATAAACTAATAATTTACATAACATATTTTATAAAATTATATCAACTTTTTTTCGTGTCTTAAACAATATCTATATGCTGTTATGTAAGTGTGTAAAAAATAAAATTTATTTGTAGTCGGTTATTAAAAAATCATAAAACAAGTTTTACAAAACTGTTAGCTATATATAATATATATTATGTATATGTAGAATGTAAATTTAAAACAAGGCCGGCTTAGCATCAATCGCAGTTCCATATTCTTTTCCATTTTATGAACACCATCAAAAAATCGTAAAAAAATCAAGAAAATTCCTTGAAATTCTTCATATAACACTACATATATACATTTAATAGCTATTACCCAATGAAATTTGAGCGGTTTAATAAAATTCAACAAGAAATAAGTTGTAATAGAACCATATAAAACTATTGTATAGTAAAAATTGTATAGAAAAGTCGATTTAACACATGAATAAAGTTTACAACACCAATAACTTATGTGCATACAAGTATTATAAGTGATAATAACGTACTAAACAAATAATAAAATTTGGAGGGTTCTTCTAATAACGATGACAATGGTCAATGGGTTTAGGTATACATATTTTGTTAAAGGGTTCCGGTGTGGTTGTACGTTTTTCCCACAACGCGTGGCATTTTAAGGGTTATTTTCATTATATGGAAGATAAATAGATGGGATGAATTTTAATAAAATCAAGATACAAATCAACACATATGGGCATATAACTGAAATAAATTTAAATGTGGGAAAAAGATTTTTCGTTTCTAATTTAAAACGATTTTTCCATTTATTTTCCATGTTGAAGGAATGACACATAAAACTTGCTTGATTATTACTCTTACTAATTAAACAACCAATCTGTGCAGTGTCTATGCGTGGCGCATTGACATAAACATGGATTAGCTGTTTGAACAAGCTTTGATCGCATTGACGGCAAATTAATTGTGCCACATGACAGTGTACGAGTGGCTTGTGCTGCCAGGAAGCCCACTGCAATCCGCTTTTGCTAAGCTGACTGGCGTGCATAACTGCATATAGCATACGCTAGAATAGGATTATGCGGCTCCTCCATATTGTACACAGTACGGAGCTTTTTTCCTCTCTACATTGTCAAGAGGGAGATTATTCTGTTGTTTTAGGCAGGTTCATATATCTCCCTCTTTGACTTCAAGTACTTCAACATTTACCAATCATTTATTCGAAATACAGTAAAAAATACTAAATATTAGAATAATGTCGTTTTCAAACATTTGTTGTTTTAGAGTAACAATAGTCCTTGCTTATCAGATAATCACGATTAACTGTTTTATTTAAACTGTTTAATAAATTACTGGATTATTTCAGTATTTTAAAATTATATGACCTTTAATTGTACTTTCAAAACACGGATTATTTAGAAGCGGTCGGTCTCCTATTTTCCCCACCACGACTTGAAATGACAAGTTGCTCTTGTGACGTCATAAGCAATTGACGAAATCTTTTGTTGAGGTTATATTTATTCAAATTGCTGTCGATTGCCTATGGACATTTTTAGTTAGTAAAGATTTTAGTTTGCCAATCACGTAACTCGTTCTTGTGGCGCCAGGGATGGGGACCGGGCACACCGACCGGTTCAAAATAATCCGTGCTTCCAAAGATTTTATAATTATACATTTTAAACTATCAGATAATTAAACATTTTACAGACATTCATGTTATATATCTTTTAATCAGTTTTATTCATTGAATACTTATATGTTGATTGAAATATAAAAATCTTATGTGTTGCATTGATAAAGACTTAATTTAATTATCATGTAATTATATAAAACAATGTAAAACAGGAAATCTTAGCGTATCACACGAAATATTCTATTAATAAAAATCATAATATATAAAAACTATTAAAACACTATTTTGTGTTAAGAGTAAATATTCATATAATTCTAATGCTAATGAGTATATCAGCATATCTGATATAATAAAATTCTTCATATGAGTTTGATCTTTTCATACCTATATGTGTTTACTTATTCGTACCCATATTATTAATACTGGTTAGTATATGGCAGGTGAATTTTTTTGTTGTTATAACGACTTCATTAAAATATTATATCTTGCAAAGTTGAGTGTATGAAATACAATTGAATTCATTGTATAATAAAAGCAAGTTTTATTATATTTTTTATTATATTAAATTCAAATCGTATATAAAATAATAAAATCTTTACAAAAAGTACTAAACCGTAGAAGCTGATAAATATTATACGTATATTTTTCTATTTTGTTTATATTTTAACTATAGTAATAAAATGTGTCATGACTCATCAATACTATTACCGCAATTAATGTTGTATTAACTTCATTTTGATCATAAATTAACGTTCTTACCTTTACGATTTTGCATTATGTGGTTCATTGAACATTAAATTGTTTTAATCATTTTTATCTCCACCAAGCACATCACTTAAAATGTTGTAAAATACTTTTTTGTTATTTAATTATTTGAATAAATACATTGAATACATTAATATTTACAGGTTTTTACTAGAACATTATTTTTCAAATTTTTTTTATTGATATATGCTGGAAATATTAAAATGTATCGAATTCAATAAAATTGCTATAAAATACGTTATGTGACACTATTAATAAGAGATATGAATTTTATTTCCATAGCATTTTATACATTCAAGTTTAAAGCATTGAATAGAAACCATAAACCAGTTGTTTTTTTTATTGAAGAGAAGTGGTTCTATATCAATAATTGCACTGTTTCTACCCTTGATATATTAAAAACCAACATAAAACATCGTATTATTTGTTTCAGATTTAAATTCAGACTATTTGGATATGTCATTCGGCAGATCGCCTGGTACACCCGGTATGCATGGTTCCAATCAAAGAACGAAACGAATGCGAACGTCCTTCAAACACCATCAATTGCGAACGATGAAGTCCTACTTCTCCATAAACCACAATCCAGACGCGAAGGACCTTAAGCAACTTTCACAAAAGACTGGCCTACCTAAGAGAGTTCTACAGGTAATTCAATCTACTTTTGTCATTAGTATTATTTATAGAAGTTTATATGCTGCAACAAATCATTTTGGTATTCGTCTCGTTGAAATATCGGGGCCGCGGGCCAGCAGCCGCCTCGTCTTAACGAGGGCTTAAGACAAACAACCTCAACCCGAGTGAAAGATTTTAATAGGCCCAGTTTTTAAAGCTGGCGGCCTTTCGCTCTGTTGGAGCGATTGTTTATCAATGAAGAAAAAGAGCTGATTTTGCACTGTGTGGATTTTCGTTTGCTCACACATACTACCAAACATATATACACATACATGTACAAACAGATTGAATATTAGTGGTGTGTATTCGAAAATGCATTATTCAGCATTGATTGGATTTTATTTTAAATTGTTTTTTTAACCTATATAGAATGTATGGAAAACGCTGAAAACTACTCGATCGTAAGTTTTATTAAGCAATTTGTGTTATTTGGACATTTTTTGGCTACATACACTAAATTTATTTTACGCCCAGTCGTTTAGGATAATTAAGAAAATGCACACAGTCTGTTTTGTACAAAACTTAAAAGAGTTCAAACAAGCCGCATGATACATTATGAGTATCTGTAACTTACCGGCTTCGCGAATCTATCACTCATGTGAAGCTTTCTTACAACGGACCAAATCAAACAGTCTTAAATGTACCATAATTACTGTTGGTCTGGATTAACATGTTTTGTGAAGCAAACACATTATTTCCGAACATATTTTTTACTGTACGTTTTTTAAATAATGGGGTGAACAGTTTTTTGTTGTTCAAATTCATTTAGTTACACATAATAATTTATGTTTATCCTGATTAAGATCTAGAACAACATGTACGTATTGTATGGATGGCCAACTGTGCTATGGGGAACGTTTGAGTCTAGCGACTATTTCTATTTCTGCTAATTGCTGAAGGCGGCTGTGTCGGAATGTTCGCGATGAGAAATGACTGTCGGCTGACTGATTACCATGGAGACCGCCGCCACCGTTCACTTGATCTTGCTATGCCTTTCTGTTTACTCTCTCTATCGATCCACATAAAGAACAAGATGGCCATGTTTGTGATTTAAAAAAATGGTTTCAAGTACTTTTCAGCTAATATTTTCTCGCTATGATGGTTTGAAAACTGTATAACTTTAACATATTTCGACGGAAACAATATATAACACTAGGAGAATCCAATTAGTGTACGTTGAAATAGCAGTCATATGTACTCATTTTGAAAATATTACAAGCTATATCTGCGTAAACGAAAATATTAGTTAAACAGTCTATAAAATTTGTATACCAATTTCATAACGTTAATTTGTTCGATGTATGTGTAACATTATTAATATTATATAGTACTACCATATGTTTATATTAAAATAAATATGTTATATTACAAGAGTATGTTGTTAAGATTGATCGATATAGAATAGAAAAAGTCACGTCAACCCTCGGAAATAATATATCAAGTGAGATGCAGCCGAACGGTACATTTATTTAGACAAACGAAGCATTTATCAAAACGAAGTTTATTTCGGGAACGCTAATCTGTGTTTCTTTACCATGCTAATTTGATTAATTTCGTTTGGAGAATATTATTGGTACACAGTTAATTGCAAAACAGCAAATCTAATTTTCCACAATAATAAATTTCATGAAATTTTCAAAACAACTGTTTTTGTTTTGAGAAATTTAAAACTTTTGCCGAAACAGATACTTTAACTCATTATCTGGAACTATATAGATATGTATATGTATAGTAATGTAGTTGGTACATCTGCTTCTTCAATAGCCCTTAAAAGAAGACATTTTTTATACTTTCCAATCAATAATCTTGAAAGCGTATCCTCTACTGGTATACGCCTTTTTAAATTCAACCACCCACGACTTGAAATAAAATAAATCACTGAAGCGGGTCTTTCCCCCTTCGGGATGCGACGGCTCCAATTACCGTATAGTAAAAGGCAGAACGAGGACATCTTTGGATTTGGAGCCCTTGCCATAAAATCTCTAGGGAATTTTCCCCTGAACAAGCGCAAAACCGTTTTCAGATTCAGTTTCAGTTGTTATGTAGAGACGCCATTTTGGGCAAAACAATTATTTCTTTCGAATAGACTAAAATATTTTCATATTTGCAAAACTTTATATACAAAACGAATCAATGGAACTGGATATGCTGAACGTGGTTTTTTCTGCACTTCGGCCATACTGGAAGCGTTAACGTTAACAAATGATAATGGGTAGTTTGGAATTCCTCCACGACAACGAGTCGAACGACCATTGCGCCTGCAATCGTCCGGTTCTTGTAATACTATTATCGCCACATTGAGTTTATTGTTATTAATAGTGGCGACCTTATTAGGAGTAAAACAGCCGCTTTCATAGACATTTTAGTCACCTGATTAGTACAGTTCAGAAATTACGAATTGATTTGAAATTCCTTTAACCGATACCTTTTTTGTATATATATGTATATATTCAAAAGTCGTAACATTGTTCACGTCATTTTGTAATTTCGCATGTCTTTGATGTATAATATACGAAATACTTTATTAGGAATTACATCAAATTAGCTTTGATAATAAAAATAAAATCCAGTTTTATCGTTTTGTTTTTTATCTATTGTTACAGGTTTGGTTTCAAAATGCCCGAGCCAAATGGCGACGAATGATGTTGAAACAAGAAGGAAAATCCGGTGATAAGTGTTCGGGTGCAGAAAGTATGAGTGATCTAGATTTATATCCTCATGGGCCTGGATCTATGGGTAGCAGTATACAATCAATGACACCACATAGTCCACCATTTATTTTGCCACCTGGTAGTCCGTCCTCGTTAGATTGTTCTTGAAGAAATATGCACAAAAGCTAATGGACTAACAAAAATTTTATAAAAATTGAACTTTATATGTAAAGTATTTATTTTTTCTGGCGGTGACTACGATTGTGATGGAACTACAACTTTTTTAAAAAACAAAAAAATCGTGCATCTTTTAATTTAAATAACTATTATTTTAGTTTGTTAATTTTTGTAAAGTTAGGAAGTGGTTTGTACTTATTGAATAAAATTATAATATTTATAATTTAGGACACAAAATTCCTATTTGTCAGTGCAAAAAATATGATTTTAGTACCTAATTTAACTACATTAAAGTGTCCTACTTTAATATTTAATGATTGCACTTGTAAGTTTTTATTGTTGTACTAAAATAATAATAATGAAAGAAAAACATTATTATTAGATAATTTTAATTGAATATGAATTGTTCCTATAAAATATGATGATGATTTAGATACATTAATCAAACGCACTGTAAATATACAAAAAAAAAAAGAATTATGACGAAAGATAAAGTATAAAATATTTATAAATTGTGTTTTCTATTCAATAGTCTTCCTGTATGAAATACATTTCGCCATTTCTTTTAGGTACTATTGTTTCAAAAATAAAAAAATTTTATAGGATTTTACAACACCGTGTCTCGTCTTCCTATTTATAAATTGCCAAAAGAAAAAGAACTGTTTACACTCACACTTTTTAATTTATATATGCATTTGAAGAGAATTTTTATATTGTTATAATGTGTAATTTTTAATTGCATCAATAGCAAACCATTACAAGAGTAAAGAAAATGAGTACGAGTGCTGTGTAAATGTATGTATGCTGGCGCTACCTCAAAACGTATTGTAAACAAGGTGGTAGCTTATTCCTATATTAATAAAATAATTGAAGATTTTAACAAATGTGTTTTTATTTTATGAATTTCCTATATTTACCTACTGGAAATACCATGTTTAATTATGTACGTACACCGTTTATAATTAAAAATAAAAAGGAAATTTATGCCATAAATGATTATGTTTGTTCTAAATATGGATTTCAATCAGTTTCTCACAACTTATTTCCATCATCTTCATCCGTTTGTCGCTTAATTATTGCTATCAGAATAATTTCCATTTGTATAACATAAAATTGTCGAAAGCAAATTGACAAGAAGCCATATAAAACTTTTACAATAAATATAATTTTAGGAGAGGAGCGGTATATAGCTATTATAAAGTAAAGCTTGTTGGTATTCTATCTGAGATCGATGAATAAACCATTCTGCGATCTGAAGCGCTTACATTCGCTATTGATAAATTCTTATTTCTTCTAGAAACGGACCAATAAATAAGGTGAAGTCCAAACCGGATATACCAGCATTGTCAAGCGTACAACCATTGTTCATTTCATATTAACACAACGATCTTGTATAGACTTATATGGTAAGTTGTAGGCTATATGAAAAACAAAAAAAAAACTTACGATATCTTAAGAAAAATTTGCCACCTTACCGCTGTTTTCTGACAACACAACCGGTCCATTGCTCTAATTTGCAACTGTAACAAATTACATGCAATTAAATCGAATACGTGTGCTTTTAATTCGATTAAATTTTAATTGAATTAGATTAATGATACATTCAAAAATTCGACTGTAATTGTAATGGCAAAATTCTCTGGTTCTTAATACTGCTTTTTACCATTGAACGCAGAAAAACTAGTTCGAGATGTGCATTTTCAAGAAGACCTACACTTTACGTATGAAATACGGCTTTTACAAAACAACAAGCTTATCTTTCAGTATTTTTTTACTATGAAATAAAATTTCAACGAAAAAATTAAACTTAAAAAATATTGAAATAGATATGCACATTTTATATAATTTATTTATCGTTTATTTTATTTGTACGAGTATGTATATTATGTTCACTAATTAGAACAATTTGTATAAGACATCTGAAAAAAACTAAACGTTGGGGATATTAATATACGGCTAATACATTTTTGTTTTTCATATCCAGGTGTTTGTTGTCATCTATTACAATATTTTACAAAAAACACACTATACATTTATAACTATAAGCTCCCAAAAGTCAATAAAAACTCTTACCTTACTATCTGTAGTTTTCATCATAATAGTTACCTAACAGTTTTAGATTACTCCAAACTGATAATTATGTATGTACCTTTGACTTAACCCTTAAATATTACCATCAACTAACATATGCTTAGCCACAGTTGGCATGTAATCTAACATTACCTCGGTAACAAACCCACCCCATAATAATCCCTCTTTACTACTATAATAGTTTTCAGCCCCTCATTTGGTAACAAAACCGGGAGAGACTGCCAGTTTACGGTTGTCGAAATGATCGACTGTGACACAACGATATTAACTCGCATTGTATCCAAATCAATGACCAGTACCATCGTTAGTGGCGTAGAGAATTATCAGACATGGGGTGAAAAATAGATAACATCTCTATAACAACCAAATTGATTCACTGAACGGGTTGATTAACGCAATTGTTGACATTTTTAGGCCTTAAGTGCTAATAAATTTTGTGTTTGTAAGGGTTGGAATTTTTTTCGTTGGGATACGGTTATTAACGATTAAATTTTATAAAATTAATGAATAATTGTTAAACAAGTACAATAATGCTGTTTCAGCAGATGCTGTATTCTATTATTATAAAAATTATGATTTCGTATAATGTAATTAAAATAAAAATAGAAGCTAATTGAAAGTGTTTCAAATAATTATACTTGAAGTAATTTACACGAATGAAATATATATAGTAATAAATAAAACGATGGCGTTAAATTGTAATTTATTGTTATTTTTATATCAATTACAGCGATTTTGTAACACTTTTCAACCATTTACTTAGATGTAATTATCAATTAATAACATTAATTTGCTAACGATTTTCTACGATTATATTAACGTGTCGTTTTTTAAAAAAATTCATTACTTAGATCTGTTTATTCTACATATAAGACGAGAATAAATTTTATTAAACAATATACAGGATATAATATGAATTTGTTCCCAAGAACGCAAGTCTCACGCATTTAGTTACCGTTAGAAAATCTTTACCCATTACCAGTATGTGTGCGTTAACAAATCTTGATTAAAAGTCTAAAACTAACAACATAACATATCAAATGTGGAAGACGTAAAAATTAAAAATTAAAATTTCATAAACAAGCCGATTGTGTGTAGTCGCGCTTGCATATACTATCATTTATTCCTGTTTAAAATGCAGGAGCTGGTCCTTATAAATACTAATCAGATATGGTATCGGCTCTTGTTCATATGTGTATAGTATATGTATATATGAAGGTATAGAAAAGACATGGATGGGCATTGTGGCGATGGGACGGACCACCTGCCGATGACCACCATTATCTCAACGAGTGCATGTCCTCATGCCAATGCAAGTCGCGTTCTTTTTGCGATTACATGTTGCGTTTTCACCACTGATTCCATATTATACATATTACATATATATGTGTACTCCCTTTTTATACAATTTTATATATAAATAAATGTATAAAGTATGTGCTTGTGAAAAATATATAATATAAATGCATACTTGAAGGTCCTACCTTTCATATACGGTAAAAGAAATTATTGCTTTAATTCAATACATACAGATTATTACGAGTTTTTAATATAAGCAATGGCTACAAAAACAAATAACTGTAATTTTTGTTACATAACATAAATTTTCTTATTACAACTATAAGGATAATAACATAAAATTAACAGTTGGATATTTATTTTCATTTCAACATTAAACAAACACTGACAATAATATGAACAAAAACCACATTTTTACCTTTTATCAAATCAATGATTTAACGGTCGGTAATTTGTATTAAAAGGTAAAAAGAAGTCGCCTGATGTTTTGATGCATACATGAAAAACGGGCCATTTGCCGAAAAGATTAATTATTGCAAAAAAAATGTATGTATATAAACATACATTCATTATATTGAATGAAATTAAACTGGAAAGAAATACGAGCCTTCGTGTCTGTAAACCATATATCACGAATGTGAAAAAATTAGAGCGGCGGTGCATCTAATTCAGCGTGCAGCCCTACTGGCGCCAAAGATGCGACCTTCTCCAACATCCGGACCATAATATAAGAGTGAAGTTGATTCCTAATTAAAGTTTCCTTTGTCCACATTCCATCTCGCTTGCATTTCTATTGGGGTTAGTTGAGAAGATAAGGACAGTGTGCAGATATATAAGGGAAAAATTCATCTTATTTCAGTAATAGTGTTCCTTTTGGAAAGTATATGTCGTTGTAAATGGCCCGTGTGGACCGCCTTCGCAGAATCCCGATTAACATGGAATTACTATATTTGTTTCAGTTGAGGGTTGAATCAGTTGGAAAGAGATGAATGGATTTTTTTTGCAGCCGAAGAGTATCATATGTTTTCGGTTATGTGTTTTGTGGTTTAGGAAATGGAAATATTCTTTTACATCTTTGACATTTATGGAAAATATTATTTATTGTTGTTGGTCTTCAAATTTCAATTTTGAATTTATGAACAGACTATTATTTTATAAAAATTTATGTATTTTACTATAAATTTAAAATTAGTGTTTCCATGTCCTAGATTTGTATTATTTTGTGTTAAAAAAATAATTATATCTAACACTTAGTTGTTATAGTTATTTTTAACAAGCAATTACCGACAATTAATTTAGTTTAGAAAATATTTTTCTGACTTAAGTCAAGAAAAAACAATTTGTCAACTAATTCTCACTGACAAAAATCATTAATCAGATTAAATTGTATCTACAATGTTATTTTTCTTTTATTAGTATAATAATATGTTTGAGAAATAAATTTATTATGTAATTAAAACATCATAAAAAACCCATATAAACATCAGAAGAATTTTTTTATACGATTTATTGAAACATACTGTATATGACAACATAGCAATCGTTAAAAATAATATGCAGTAGTAATAATAATAAACATATAGTCATCAAGGCCGAACGATTCTTTCAAATTGATAAATTAAATAAGAAGTATAAAAAAGGCATCTTAAATCATGATTTAACAATGGTAACCACAAAGAGTTTTACGTTTACTTCGTTACGTATGTATTGTCTCGATTCACTTTTATCGTGATATTTGTATAATATCGGTATAAGTATTATGAAGGGCAAACAGGCGTGGGTCAAGAGAGTCTTTTGTGTTTTGTATCCAAATATGAATCGTGCTCATATATATAAGATAAATCTCAATCAAACATAATTAATTTCTCACGGGTGCGATGAAAGCAGCCACGAACAAGAGACTGCCTGATTGAGACGTCAAACTTGGCTATAAAGTAGTGTAATAAATTACCAGTTTCACCCTATCGTTGCGGTAAATACAAGGATAGTATATTTGGTGTTTGCCAGACATATTATATAAATGAAAAAAATAATATTAGAATGATTATGCATTTTATAAAACACATTTACCGCCTCTGTAGTATGTCGATAATTAAATTATTTCATATGTAAACGTAAAATGAAAAATGATGTTTTATTACAATTGCAGTTTAATTTATTGAATTTGTTTTATATTTTAAAATACACACTACTTCTAACAACTATAAATAGCCACCATAATTAGGTAGAACTATTATTTTTATGTTTAATCTTTGTCTTACAATAATTAGCAAAAAAGTTTCATCATAAAACTATGTATATTTTGTCTCTCATTAAACAAAAATATTGTTATTAAATTATTCAACTTCAAAACAAGGGACTAAATTATTAAAAACGATTTGTTAATTATTCTAAAAAAAACTTGACTTCAACTTCGTTAGTTTTGCTATGTTGCACAATTTTCAAAAAAATTTTTTACCTTGACTGTATAGTGTAATAGTTAATTAAAAACATAATAGTGAACAATATTATGTTTCCTTTACGTGGGCATGATCCATAACATAAATATTACATACCTACTAAAAAGGCAAACATATTATATAATTCTATTTTATTTTTTCAGTTTATATATTGTGATGCTAATTTTGATAAAATATTTCTCCTACTGCATCCTATACATATATAGTTGAGTAAATATAATTTTTGAATCAACCAGATTAACTTCTATTTCACCCTCTATTTACAAAATAGATTATATTATTAAAGCAATGTGTTTTCAACACATATTTGTTTTCGTATACAATATACATACATAGTTATTTGGATGTGAAAAATTGATTTTTCAGTTCGACGAAATAGCACTATTAAAAATAATATTAATTTCCATTTCTGTGTATTAAAATTGGTATATATGATATGGTTCCTGAGAAAATTCTATTCATTCATGTGTCATCCATATGTGATGCCACAAATATGAACACATATGTTGTTCGGAAACTCCTTGATTGATGACACCAGTGACCCGTGGCCAACTTAATAAGCCATTTTACTAATTAATCGTTCACTGTCAAAGTTAATAGGTGTCCTTTAGTAAATTGATGATACACCACACAAAATTCTTTAACATTATTTTAATCGTAACATACCTATAATGTCAATCTACAAACATTTAATTAAAAATGAAAAACATTACGTATATACTATACTAAAAAGTTTTCTAATTGGCATTTGAAAAAAATACTATACCTTTATGGGCCCATAAAACTGTTTTTAATGTTAACCATATTGTCTAGGCTTAAAAAAGAGTGTATTATATTTTTTTCTTATTTATTTTTATAACAGAACGCATCTGATATTAATCAACGATTTTGGAGTTATTTAAATTCGAATTTTTATAAAAACTAGCATAGATTTTTAAGCTCTTAATTATTACACAAAAGCGAAAATGTTTTATCTGATATTTTTGGCCATACAATTCTGTGTGAAATTTATTACAGTGTAAATGTACGATAAAACCGTATTTTTTGTGAAAAACAGCTAAAACATGTGCATTAATTTCCCATATAACCTACACGAGTAAAATAATAATAATAAAAAAAAACTAAACAGCTTCTATTCAATTATGGGAATATTTGTGAATATAGTTCTATGTCGAGTTCCTGAAATAAAGGAAATGTAGTAAATGATGGAAGGCTGGCAGGAAGGCCATTACGGCCTAGTGGTCCACGTAATGTGACGTGCCGTATTGAAAGCACTTGTAGATC